>AYEL01087857.1:0-25349 GCA_000484575.1 Olivierus martensii
TTTTTAGCAGTACATTTTATAAATTTTTTTATTTAAATAAAAAAATCCTAACATATACAAATGGCATCATCTCGTATATAATCAGTTATAATAAATTTTCTCTTCCTCTAATTGGAATGCAGATGGTTTTTTTTGTTGCTCAGCACCCAATGCCACTTACCCACTTCTAAAATAGGTTTGGCTGCTTTTCCTGGGAAGTGAGTGACTGCTGTAAAGTAATGAAAGTGCCATGCCCCTTAAAATGGCCTGAGGTATTTATATTTTGGTTTTTTCGATTTTCTCCTAAATTTCGGTGAAATTAAAACAAAAAATGAATGATTAAGATACATTTTAGTTTATGTAACAGATTTAACCATTATTTTCTTATTTTCTACAATATTTTTTATTTTCAGAATTTTATAACTTTTTTTTAAGAAAAATTCGATTTTTTTCCAAAAATTTTCAAAATATCATTTATCAAATCACATAATCAGAATAACTTTGATAGATTAGACTAGCAGTGGGCAAACTTTTCTGACTGCGGGCCACACGGACTTCTGTAAGATCTCTAGTGGGCCGCATGCAAAAAATGTTTTTACTTTCATACATTCATAAGTATTCATAGTATTCATAGAAGTATTCATAGTAGAGGAAAATACTGAGATCATGGTGAAACCCAACATTCCGTTTTCAATGAATTTTCATGGCCGCTTCCTACCACTACCATTAGCTCAAAATCTGTTGCCCCAATAGGTTATATATTCAAAAATATCAGAAAGTTGAATTGGGCACACACCAGATTTTTTTAAAGGGTGCATTTTAGCAAACAAAATCTAAATTTAATTAAATAATTATGTTGCTTATTTATGTAATTTAACATTTTTGTGGTAAAATTTAAAAAAATCTTACACTTATACATGAACCGCGAGCTGCACAAATTGTCTTGATGGGCTTCATATGGCCCCCGGGCCATAGTTTGCCCATCACTAGATTAGCCTATAAAAACAACAGGATGGGATAAAAAAATCCAAATTCTATCAAGCTTTCAAATATAAACAATATTTGTTTACACACAATTTAAAAAAATATTTTGGCAATAAAAAAATTTAGGATCCACCATCATAGGGATGTATTTTCAACAATTTCAAAGAAAAACCAATGCTATAAAATATTTCATAAGAAAGAATAAAAATAACCTGGGATGATAGAACTTTTTTAATCAATTAAAAATATTGAATTTTAGTTCAAATCTTTGGCAAATTGTTATAATGAAATAAGAAAAAGAAGAAGAAAGATGCACTTTGATTTTGGTTAATTGCACATTATTTCACAAACATTAAATGCTTGTTTCCACGAAATCATCATCAAAATTAATTTATTCAATTTTTCTGATTTTAATCAAACAATCAATAAATGATTACCAATGCTGATTGACAGCAATTGTTTAGATTGATAAAATTTCTCAAAAATATTTCGATTGTTTTTAAATGTTTCTGCGCTTGGCTTACGCTATATTATTAAAAATACTCTTATTTTTGTTATTGATTGAAATAATTTGGAGTTTCCCGTTGGATTTTCCCCATAGGATGACAAATTCAGAAACTTATTATGACAAGGTAAACAATATAAAGTTGACTACAGATACTATCATAATCATTTTCTTTCTTCGTAAAGTAAGGATTGTCACTAATCGGATATTTCACAGACGGCATCGATTTGGACTTGGAGTGATATTCGGGAGGATAGCCATTCGATAAAACCAGGCCAAACCTGTAGCATCTGTAGTCAACTGTACATTGTTTTCCTTGTCATAATAAGGATTTGAATTTGTCACCCTGTCTGGAAAATCTAACGGGAATCTCCAAATTCTTTCAATCAGTAATAAAAGCAAGAGCATTTTGAAAAACATACTGTAGCGATTATAAGGATTTGAATTTGTCATCCTGTCTGGAAAATCCAACGGGAAACTCCAAATTCTTTCAATCAGTAATAAAAGCAAGAGCATTTTGAAAAACATACTGTAGCGAGAGCGAAGCGCAAAAACATTTAAAACAATCGAAATTCTAACAATTGAAATAGTTTTGAGAATTTTTAGCAATTATTAAACAATTGCTGTCAATCAGCATTGGTAATGATTTATTGATATATAATTGCTAAATTATTTTTGAGAATTTTTAGCAATTAAACAATTGCTGTCAATCAGCATTGGTAATGATTTATTGATATATAATTGCTAAATTAATTATTTTATATATTCTTTAAAGTAACCAAACAAATTTAGTTTCAAAGAAACTGAACACAATGGACTCACGTTTTTACAAACCTCCAATTTACCAACTATACGTTTTTACAAACATTTTTGGGAGACCGTATGAGTTCGTAAAATCTAGAGTCCATGTATTATCTTTAAAAACAAATATTTTATAGCAAAAACTGTTTAGATTCTTACAGACATGATTCAAGAGATTTTTCAAAAACTCAAAATAATTCATCATAGAAATAAAGTGATCGGAAAACTTTTTCCCAAATTTAAAGGAAGACTAATTTTGACTATCAGCTGAGAACAAACGGTTAAAGAATAGTATTAATACAAAATTTAGCTGATAATCATTTATTTTATTTATTAAATCTTTCATTTTTGAAACATGACTCAAGAGATTTTTTCAAAAACTCAAAATAATTCATCATAGAAATAAAGTGATCGAAAAACTTTTTTCCCAAATTTAAAGAAGACTAATTTTGACTATCAGCTGAGAACAAACGGTTAAAGAATGGTATTAATACAAAATTTAGCTGATAATCATTTATTTTATTTATTAAATCTTTCATTTTTGACGATTTTAGGGATGCATTATCGTATTCAATCATAAATTAGATGATGATTATAGAAAATTGAACAAGAAAACTTTTATTCTGAAACTAATGCCCTCTGAATATGAACAGAAGGATATGGAACATTTTTTACACACAGTGAGACAAAATCTAGTTAAATAGAGAGATTTCACATCCTGAAATCTAATGTATATAGGTATTTTACCTATAACACATCATATAGATATATAAAAGTGACTTACCAGAATGAGTCAAAGATTTACAACATTTTATATGGAGAGCAAAAAACAGAAAACTCAAGTTTAAATTTAATGTGGATGACAAAATACTGATATATAAATACAGACTTACCTTGCAGAAGAGTTATCTGTCCGAAGAATCTAAAAAAATATTTATAATATAACATTGAATACCGAGAATGCCAATTGTATATGTACGGGAAGATTACAATGGAAACGAAATCCAGGATGTGTTTTACGAGCAAGAATAGCGGAAAATATATCATAATGTAGATTTATATGAAGTTGACGAAATTCTGAAAACAGAGTTGGAAACATAAAGCAGTATTTTGTGAGTTGGCTTGGTTAGCACCTGAGTTTAATACCTGGGTCAGCGTAATAAAATCCGTTCCCCGTAGAGATAATGTCATTAATAATGAAGTATAGATATTGTTGTGTTCCAGGTTTAACCGAATATTACATCATTAGATAGAAGGTTGAAGTAGTGAGTTGAAAGTATCAAAGAGTTTGAAGTATCAAAGAGGTTTTTTGGTCAACAGATGATGCCATCCTCCATTCTGGAAGAATGCTATGTGGCGGGGCGAAGCAAGCCCTTTCACAGGCTGCCCACCCCTGCGGAGGGGTCAGCCGGATTACTTCCACAGGCTGCCCACCCCTGCGGAGGGGTCAGCCGGATTGTGGAGGACATGGATTTAGATTTCACAGACTGCCCACCCCTGCGGAGGGGTCAGCCGGATTGTGGAGGACGAGGATCGACGGGCCGGGACCCCATGATAAATATTTTCAAGGGGTGGGACCCGTTTCCCACCCCTGCAGAGGGGTCAGCCGGATTGTGGAGGACGGGGATCGACGAGTCCGGACCCAATGATAAATATTTTCAAGGGGTGAACCCAGGACTTCCTACCTCTGCGGAGGGGTCAGCCGGATTGTGGAGGACGGGGATCGACGGGCCACCCAGATCCCATGATAAATATTTTCAAGGGGTGGGACCCGAGATTCGAACATGGACCTCATGATAAATATTTTCAAGAGGTGGGACCCGGGACTCGAATAGGGATCAGCCGGATTGTGGAGGACGGGGATCGACGGGCCGGGCCCGGAAGTCAGCCGGATTGTGGAGGACGGGGATCGACGGGCCGGGCCCGGATCAGCCGGATTGTGGAGGACGGGGATCGACGGGCCGGGCCCGGACCCTCAGGATAAATATTTTCAAGGGGTGGGACCCGAGACTCGAACCCGGGTCAGCCGGATTGTGGAGGACGGGGATCGACGGGCCGGGCCCGGACCCCATTGATGTGGAGGACGGGGATCGACGGGCCGGGCCCGGACCCCATGATAAATATTATCAATGGAGGGGACCCGAGACTAGAACCCGGGTCCTCCAGAGTGGAAAGCAGAAGTCTTTTCACATGGCCAATCCGCCAGACCATTCATTTTATTTATTTACACTCAAACACTATTTCGAGTTGCTTACAAATAAATAAAATATTTCTTTTGTTTTTCTTGTAATTTCCTACAGTCACTTTTACGTTCACAATCTCGATTTCTGATTAATATAAAATCAGAAATTATATTTTTTGAATAATAATAAAAATTGCTGGAATAAAAATTCAAAATTAAAATTTAATTAAAGCATCATCTTCAATTTCTAAATCATTAGATAAAGCTTTTATGAAATTAATGTATAATTTTATTTTTAAGTAAATGAATTTTATATTTTTTGAATGGCTAAAAAGCCAATCTAAATTGGAAATACGATCCAATTTGTTACTTGTACCAAAAATCCACGAAAATTCTTTTTTAAATCTCAAAATATAAATCCCGATTTGAAGGAAGTTCTTCATGTGATATCAAGGCTTTCCTGATATCAATGCATGGGCAAGATTCTGCTTTCATGGAATCCGAGATTTTTGCATGATATTTTTATTCATATTACTAATAATAAATTGGAATATAAATCAATCACGAAAACGGAACCGATAAATAGCTATTTGTAAAAGTACTTATAATAATGAAGTATCGATATCTGTGCTCGACGCATCTTGAAAGTGTTTCACAAAAACACTTTCAAGATGGCGTCGATGATGTAATTATACATTTTCATGCAAATATATATAAATCTATAAATTACATAAATAATTTATAGTTTTCTGCATAAATTCATAACCGCGTATAATCGTTAAGAATAATTCCCGGCATGTAAAAACAATATGTAAAATCATGGCAATTTTTCATTATGGTAGTCACGTGACGTTTTACTTCTCGTTCACCATGGCAGCAGTACTTGGTTCATTTATTCCATTCTGAGCTAAATTTTTCGAAATATCTTCTAATCGGTGCTGCTCGAGGATTATATTGAATAGGAAACTCCGGCCAATTTTAAAACTCAATTTCTACTGCAAAGGCCAGGCGGCGCTTTGAGCATTTCAGAAAATGGCGAGGTGTGGAATCACCTGTACTGTTTCATTTTAAATTTAAATTATAAGAAAAAAATCACATTTATCATTTTTTCGATTTCCAAAAGGGCTGTATTCTGCTTTTAACGGAATTGCCAAATGTGATACCATTCGATAGATCTCATCAAACTGATCAAAAATTATATAGAATCATGGACGAAACCGGCACCGATTAGAAGATACAGTATTTCGAAAAATTTATCTCAGAAATGGTAAACGAGCCATGTACCGCTGCCATATTGAACGAGAAGTCGTCAAGTCACCATCATCGTCCCCCGGGTTCTACACCGGGGACCCACCGGGTTCTACACCTTATTTTAAAAGCCAAAAATACGCCGGAAATTTCTTACGATTATGTGGGTTATGATTTTATGCTGAAATCTATTAGTTACTTATGCAATTTATGGATTTATAAATTATATATACATTAATATATATCATAATAAATATTTGCATCAAGATGAATAATTATTGATACATCATTTTGAAAGTGTTCTTGCCAAGGAGTTTGAATATAATTCTTGCGCGACACCTTCAAGATGTATTACAGTAAATTCCCGTATAACGTGCTCTCCTATAACACGAATTCATGTAATTTTACATCTTGAAAGTGTCGCGCAAGACACTGTCACTTTCAAGATGGCGTCGCGCACAGGTATCGATACTTTGTTGTGATAAGTACTTTTCATATAGCTACTTATCGGTTCCGTTTTCGCGATTGATTTATATACCAATTTACTACTAGTAATATAACTAAAAATATGCAAAAAATCTCGGATTCCGTGAAAAGCAGAATCTTGCCTCCAAAAGAGTTGGCAAGGTAAGTTACCTGTTTATAAAATTCAATTCTTATATTTTTATGATGGTTAACCTTAGAGAGATTCAAATTTAGTGATGTGCTTTACTAATCAATACACTAATAGTTTTTGAATGTTTAAAATGTATTAGATTATTATCTTCCTATTTGAATAATTGTAGATGTTCGAAATACAGTGATACCTCGGATTACGAACGTCTCGGTTCACGAACAAATCGGTCTATAAACAACAATTTCCGTGAACAAATTTTGCTTCGCTTTACGAACGATGCTTCGGTTCACGAACAAAACAAATTTTGCTTCCCTTTACGAACGATGCTTCGGTTCACGAACATGCTTTACGAACGATGCTTTGGTTCACGAACACACACGCACTTTTGCTTCGCTTTACGAACGATGCTTCGGTTCACGAACAAAACAAATTTTGCTTCCCTTTACGAACGATGCTTCGGTTCACGAACATGCTTTACGAACGATGCTTTGGTTCACGAACACACACGCACTTTTACTTCGCTTTACGAACGATGCTTCGGTTCACGAACACACATGCACGGAATGCATGGAACACACGTGACCCGCGGCGCACAAAACCCTGCGCATAGCCTCGCTCCAGCAGCACGTACTCCAGCACACAAAACCCTGAGCACAGCAGCAATCCAGTTCGCTCAGCTCATATGGGTGCAGTAAAGTTCCAACAAGTGTTGATATTTTAGCAGTTTTCTTTACTTAATTAAATTTATTCCCTTATTATGGCTCCCAAAAAAGTTAAAAGTGTTAATGAAGGTGGTGTTAAACATGCTTTCTTCTAATATTACTGTTATATTTATTTCCTTTCTGTATTATTTCCACACATAAAGCCATAACATGTTAAAAATTTTATTCTAGGAAAAAACGTATTATTTGGATTTACATTAATTGCAATGGGAAAAATTGATTCGGTTTACAAACTTTTCGAATCACGAACAGGGTCAAGGAACGGATTGTGTTCGTGAACCGAGGTATCACTGTAATTATCATTTATTGAAAGAGAAGATTTAATATCGAAAACCCCAGAGGAATTAAGTTTTTATATATGCAGTGAACATTTTGAGTATCGCTGTTATATGAATAAACAGAAGAAAAACTTGTATGGAATGTTATACCGACAATAAACAAATTTTAAGTATATGTAAATTATTTTTTGTTAGACATTTATGGGTTCCCATTTATGTACAAACTTGCATATGAATTTTCTCTATTGTAATAAGATTATTTTTTTAACAGAAGAATGTTTAATGATGTAAACATGTATAATTGGAAATTCCGAATCTTCCTCAATTTAATAAATAAAATACGGTTTACTTGAAGTGTCTTTAATTACTTAATATTATACAAAACATTCTCGGACTAGGTCCATCTTCAGTGCTGTATATTCAAAAATAGTTTTGAATCTATAGTTGTAATCCACGAAAAAACTATACCTGTGATTCTTGTCTGTATCCTTATAACAAATTCAAGTTATGTATAGTATGATTTGAATTGATGCATATTTTATTATGTTTATCATCCTTCAAAACATTCAAAATTATATTAATTTTCTTATTTAGAAAGTGGGTGATGAAGGAATTAAAAACTTCATCCAACATACAGGGATATATATATATATAGACTTCAGAATGCAGGCTTTTAGGAAAACAGTTGCTTTTCTACTGCAGTTACTAGAGGACAGCACTAAAACGAGTTTAATGGGAGTTTCCTTTCTTATGTATAATGGGTGCTGCTGCTTTCGCACATAGTTCTATTATAATTTTTGACCAGTTTGGTGAGATTTATCGAATGGTATCACATTTGGTAAATCGTGAAAAACAGAATCCAGTCATTTAATCTTTACCTCATAAATATTAAAATCCTTTTTCTTTTCAGGTGACAGTTTAACTGACAGGTTTTCCATTTCCGTGTCATCGTCTACTGGTTTGCTTCCTTCGATTACAATTCTTTTAATTTCGATACAAAAATATCAATAGCGAATGAAGTCTCGTTGAAGGCATCACTTCGCATCGATTTCTGCCTTTCAAAGTGCTTATATATGATTAAGCTTGGCAGTATTTCTCCTCGCTTACAAATAACTGTCGTATCTGCCATTACTGCTAAATATTAAAGAGCGATGACATCATTCGTTGTGTTTATTTAATTTTTAGCGATTTAGAGATTTAATTTAATATTTAATAGCATAACCATGAAATGTAAAATATCAATTCGATAATTTAAAAAAAAAATAACAAACATTTCAAATTATTGCGTTGATGAAAAGTAAACTGCTATTGGATTAACCAAACAGAAACACGCTATTCTATTGGATGGTTTATCTTTGCAATCCGTAAGCTCTTTAACCTAACAGACCGTCCCTGAACAGTCCAGCTATAGTTGAAAAGAGTATAACTAAACATTATTTTTCCCTCCTGACAAAATTTTTAAATTTTATTAATTAATTAATATAATATATAAAGTTTGTCTCCATTAAATTTTTAGTAGTTTTGTGTAAATTTATTGCTATTTTAAATTAAATAAAGTTTGTCTCCATTAAATTTTTAGTAGTTTTGTGTAAATTTATTGCTATTTTAAATTAAAGAAACTGCGATTTTTTCATTAAGTATTTTATTTCTATTTTCTAGTTATTTGGTCAAATAAAGTTTTTTAATAATCATTCTCTCTAGAGATTGGGAAACATAATTCCTCGTCATTTTTTGATAAAATCAGTAGTTGTTCTTTCTCCAACATCATTTCTATCAATCTCTAGATCTGGTATGTCATCTGAGAGTAAACTTCCATTTTCATCCATCTCTTCCAAAACAGAAACCAGACTATCTGTTCTCGAATGGAGAGATAAACCAGGATTGTCTTTCATGTTGAGTACTAAAACATTAATCATCTTTTCAAAGGAACCGTTACTATCTTGCCGGAAACGATAGTGATCGACTTTTACGGATTGTGAGTCCTCTCCAACTGCATTTGCCTTTACATCAACTTCATTTAACGTTGTTTCATCATTCGGAGGCATACTTTCTACTGCAGATTTTTTTCGTTCCGAGATTTGAGTCGTATCCGAGCCATAATCGCTAATATCAACGATTTCTAAAGTTTTATTTTGGTCATCACCACGGCAACTGCTTGATGGTAAAAGATGTTCCATTTCAGAGTCCTCCTTCCTCGAATAGCACTTGCTTTCAAATCTAGATTTCAAGAAATTTCGACACAGTTTGCCACAAATCAGAGTTACAATGGTCAAAGCCCAAGTAATCAATACGATCTTCATTATATTCTGAGAACTCATTGTCTGACTGGCAGGTAGTGTGGACAATGTCGAGGAGATAGAGATGGTCTCATTCGGTAGAACTATCGTAGAATTGGAACTGTTAGTCAATTCGATGTTACTAATACTACTATCCACTGTAGTGATGTCATTAGTGGTGGTAGCAGTAGATTCAGTTCGAAGCTGGCTGAAGAGACTGCAATATTTCTTGAATTTTGTCGTAGATCAATGGTGACATTGTCGAGATAGGTTTATAGTGTGAAAGGACTATTTTCCTCTCTCCAGCTTCATTGGAATGCACTAATTCAGAATCGAAATCTCGGTTTTTCCTTCCACCATCAGTTTTCTTTTCTTCTAATCGATTTTCGTATTCTTGTAAATCGACTTGATCCACTAAAGAAGTCATTTCACTAGCATAATCATTTTCTTCCTTCGTAAAGTAGGGATTGTCACTAATCGGAAATTTGTCAGACGGCATCGATTTGTACTTGGAGTCATATTCGGGAGGATAACCATGCCGATAAAACCAGGCCAAACCTACAGCATCTGTAGTCAACTTTATATTGTGTACTTTGTCGTAATAAGGTTCTGAATTTGTCATCTTCTCTGGAAAATCCAATGGGAGACTCCAAATTCTTTCAATCAATAATAAAAATAAGAGCATTTTGAAAAGCATAGCATAAAATAAGCGCAAAACCATCAAAAACAATCGAAACTCTAACAATTAAAATATTTTTGAGAAATTTTAGCAATTATTAAACAATTGCTGTCAATCATCATTGGTAATTATTTATTGATTGGTTGATTAAAATCAGAAAAATTTAATAAATTAATTTTTGATGATTTAAAATAAATATTTGTTGTTTGTGAAATAATGTGTAAATAACCAAGTCATGTTTTTTTTCTTCTTTTTTTATTTCATTATAACAATTTACCAAAGATTTGAATTAAATTTCAATATTTTTAATTGTTTGATAAAGTTCTAGCATCCCAAGTTATTTTTTATCCTTTCCTATGAAATTTTATACTATTTATTATAAAATTTTTTTGTCAATTTTTATTATGAAAATTAGTAAAATTCCACACTTTACAGTAGTATAGAAGTGGATTCAGTGAAATGATGAAATTTTACAGAAAAATTAAAACTGAAGCTAATTTATATACAGTAAAGCCTGTCTGAACTGGACACTGTACAAGAGGGATACCTCTTCAACACGGAAAATATTTATATTCCCAAACAACTTCCATAGAAATATCAAAGAAAATATCTGTATAACACGGAAACTGTATAACCTGTATCACTGTATAACCTGGAAACAGAAAATATTTTAAAGTTTCACTGAATAAAAAAACACCTGTATAAGATGGGAAAATAATAATTTTATCTTATAAAGGAAAAAGTGGTTTTGAATTTGAAACCATTGATCAACCTGATCAAAAAAAAATTTTTTTGTATCTTATAAAGGAAAAAGTGGTTTTGAATTTGAAACCATTGATCAACCTGATCAAAAAATGGAAAAATTTTCTGAGGTATCGCACCTTAATGAAATTCAAACATTTATATCAGAGCTTGAAGACATTAATATGCAGGTAAATGCTGAAGAATATGTCAGCATTAATAAAAATATTTAACAGAGGCAAGTTATCAAATTATGAGTGATTTGATCCAGTCAAGAAGAGAAGAAAATTCTAAAAATAAAAAAGACGGCAATGAAAAAGATTTGGGAAGAGACTTTCCAGAAACAGAAAAAATAAGAAATTTTGCTATTGCTACGAATAAATTGGCTGAGTTAGAAGAATTTTCTGAATATTCAGTTACATGCAAATCTCCAAAATACATTTCCAATGTATGAAAGAAGCTAATTTCTTTCATCCCTCAAAAATATTCATTAATAACATTTTCTTTGTAGTGAAAAATGAAAAAAATAATAAAAAATAGTGCACATAAAAAACTAGTGAAATCCAATGAAGCTTATTTTAAAAATAGTGCACTATGAAACTAGTGAAATCCATCCGCTGGCCCTTATTGTCCATTGCAATGATTGTAAAACCGGCAAAAGTAATATCGTGGTCTATAAATGTATATGGTCATTCCACTTCGACACCATTGCTATAAGTTTTTTCTGAGTTTTGAAATCCCATCACTAGAGATGCTGTGCCTCTTTTAGGGCTCAATTTGTACTTGTAACCTAGATTGTTGGTTAGAGAACTTATTTATTTTTTTTGATGAAAAATTCTTGGCAACATGATTACATATCTGCTACCATTCTTCCAATTACTCTTTCTACAATCAATTTTCATTAATTTTTTATAAACAAACTTAATTTAGATTTAATAAATATAATTATATAAAACTAATCACAGAAAAATAATAGAATTTTACATTTGGAGTGTTTATGTTCTTTATTTGGAGTGTTTGTTTCACAAATAATGAAAATACTTTATTAACTATTATATACAGGGTGTTTCTAGCACCCATACTAGATAGATAAAATTAGTTCTCTAACAACAATCTAGGTTACAAGTACGAATTGAGCCGTACAACCCTTTTTTCTCGGAAACGCAATGAGATAGGAAATAGGGGAAAAAGTTTTGATTACCAAAGTATATCTGAAGAATCGAATGGGCATGATAAAAATTTTGTGGGCCCATCGGAAGTAGGGGCACAAGGGGTCAACTATGAAATCTCCAATGGAAACCAATGCCGATTTTGGCATAATTAGATAGAACTGTGAAAAACAAACAACTTTTGTTTTGAAAGCTTTTTTAATATCACTTACGAATCGTGAGATATCACAAAAAAAATGCTTCCGCATGTACCGCCGATTGGGCTATTCAAGCAATAATAGAAGGAAGAATCTGACAGAGGGCATATGTACATCCATGGCGCTCATAAAGGGCTGAAACAAGTCTAGAAACACTTGTTCTTGAATATGGCTCCATGCTGAACTGTGATGGCGAAAGATTTGTCACACCTGCGGTTCGAGTGCTACTACTGAGTAGCAGAATTCGCCTTAAATCTGCATAATACTGCTCTTTGCTGCTTCAATAATACTTGGCAATGTACACAGATGCCATCTGTCAGATTCTTCCTTTTATTATTGCTTGAATAGCCCAATCGACGGTACATGCGGCGGTTTCCAAAAAATATAACACCATTCCTATAATTCATTCAGTGTTTGAGTGAATAGTACTATGTTGTTTGCAAATCTCATGGCAATTAAGATACTCTCCAATACCACCACTGATATTAATTCCTTTGTATTCCCATCTATTTATTTGCTAGAATATTTCTTCTAGAAAGGCTGTAAACAGTTTGAATGTGATGCTATCTCCTTGATGAACTCCTCTTTGGATTTTTATTTTCCTATTATCTTTGTGTAATTGTATTATGACTGTTGCTTCCCCATAGATGATAGCAGTAGTTCTATGTACCGGTAGTCTATTCCTTGATTACTAAATCTGTTAATATTGCCCCTGTAGATGCTAAATCGAATAATTTCGCATAGTCTATGAATGCCATACAGAGGGGATATGATATTCTTTGCATTTTTCTCTCAGTTGGTTGATGGCATGTATGTGATCCATCATCAAATAGTGTTTCCAAAATTCGATTATTCTCTTCCCCATAGATGATAGCAGTAGTTCTATGTACCGGTAGTCTATTCCTTGATTACTAAATCTGTTAATATTGCCCCTGTAGATGCTAAATCGAATAATTTCGCATAGTCTATGAATGCCATACAGAGGGGATATGATATTCTTTGCATTTTTCTCTCGGTTGATGGCATGTATGTGATCCATCATCAAATAGTGTTTCCAAAATTCGATTATTCTCTTGGTTGGTTGGAATCCACTACTTGTTCCAATCATCTTGTGAAGATGATTGTGAATATTTTGTTTATTGTCAACAGTAGACTAGGCCTATAGTTTCTCAGATCCGTTTTAACTCTCTTCTTATGTATTGACATTATGATTGCATTTTTCCAACCATCAAGTATCTGTTCATATATAATCGGAGAATATTCTGGAATATCTAAGTTGCTCATATATTGTTATGCATGCTTCCTTTAGAAGTTTGATGTTAATTTTGTCATTTCTTGAGGCTTTTCCACATTCCATCTTCTTAACTGCTTTCTCTATTTCTTGTAGTAGTATTGCCAGGATATTTGTTTATGCTGGGCTTGGTCTTGTTTGCCTCAATTGATTTCTTGGTTTATATAGTTCCTCGTAGAAGGTTGCTGGAATTTTCTATTATATTTTCTCAGTCAATGGTAAGTTCTCCAGATGTTTGCTAATCATTAAGTCTCTCTATGCCAGTGGTGGCCAACCCCGCGCCCGCGAGTGCAAGTGCCCCCGCAGTTGGTCTGTTATGCACCCATGGCAAGAATTCCAAAAAATTAATTTAAAAATATCATATTTTAACTTTTCTTAATCATATGAAAATAATTTTAAAATAAGTAATAATAATTTTATTTCTTTTTATTAATTTGAGTTTATTGCAAATCTACTAAAATAGCATTTTTAACTACTGAAGGAGAATTGTAATTTACAAAATTATAAAAAATAAATAATATTAAAAACATTTAGACTACTTTTTTTTAGTTATGTCCAGACTTAGCACAAAAATCTTTGATCTACTGACAGCAGTTGACATGCTTCGAGGCTGTGCGGACTCAGTTTGCATCATTCGCATTCGTACTGAAATGTGTACATATGACGACAATGCAATGGTATATATTATGCTTGTAAATTGATATTAACAACTGAATTATGTGTATTATCTGTTGAATAGTTAATATTGATATCAAGAAACAATAGTTTATTTTGAAAAACTTACTATATATAATTTCAACAAAAATTATATATAGAATTTGATTTCATCAAAAATTTCCATATTAAAATATTATTTATTTATTTTTAATAGTTATATATATCCATTGTAATTCTGTCTTCTAGACAGTAGAGTGTTTATCTGCAAGTGATATTTGATGGATTTGCATGACTAAATTTTTAGAATTTAAAAAATATATTGTAATTGTAGATTCTTCTTGGAATTTGTTTTGAAATTTCTCATCTATAACTTAAAAAGGAAAATACGTATTTTATAAAAGTTTATAAGAATAAGTAAATATATATTACATATGTAATATTTTATTTCTGAATTTCTATATACAATAAGATCCAGACTAAGGTTTTAATCAAGATTTGAAAACTTGTGCCTTAAGCAAAATTATATTAAACAAGTATAAAAATTATAAATATTTAGATTGATTTTATATGAGTATTTAATTAAGCCTGTTTTATGAATAGATAAATATTTTCTGACTGATTCATGAAGTATTAAACTAAGATTTATTTCTATTATATTGGCATTTTATTCTATATATCCTTCATTTCACTTTTATGTAAATCAATGATCATTATCATTCAATGAAGATTAGAGAGCTATCTTTATTCATGACATGATGCTAACCTTAACAAAAGGCTGAAAAATAGTAAAGAATAGTGAATAGTTTATTTGCAGATTATTCTATTTTGAATTTAATTAACAATAAGTATAAGAAACTAAGTTAGTTTTTCATTACTTTGCCGATGTGCCTGTCAGTTTGTAAATGATCTTATCTAATGCTTATAAAAGTCTTATTTGAGATAAAATAAACTGCTTATTATATTTTTATATACCTTTTCACTAATATTTTGTAAATGAAAAATTCTTCATTCAAATTTCCACTAATGTAGCCATCATAAATTATAGATGATAATATTTTAATTCTGCAATTTTCCCTTATAAATTTCATAAAATTTAAATTATTGTAAAATAATTGCTCTCTAATTGTTATTTCATATTTATATTTCATATAAATAAAAAATTTAATTTTGTTATAAGTGAAAAAATATTAAAGTTATTTGTCATTTTCAAATCAAAATAATTTTACTTATTTGATTTTAATTTTAAATTAAATAAAATTATAATACAGTAAACTTAGTGGAATAAAGTTCCTATGCTCTATTAAAATATTTAACGTAAAGAAAATTGGTCAGGAGGATGGGAAAGGAAGGACTGCAATCAAAGACTGTATCAGGGCAAAAGATAGAAAAGAGGAAAAAATGAAATATCTTGCTAAGAATTAGATTGGTTTCATTCTGCAGAGAATTTCTTTTGGCTACTTCCTTGTGTAAAATACTTAATATTTCAGCCATTCTAATCTGTATTATATTCAAATCAAGAATGACATGTGAGAAAGCAAAGTATGATAGTAAATTAAAATCCAAATAGACGTTCTAAATTTCATTTAGCCCAAAAGACCAATTAAATATGGATAATGTTCTTTGAGAGAGTATATTTAAATCTATATAAAATTCTGCTTATCCAATAGTCATTTCATACTTTTATATTCACTATTATATTAATACTCTAATTATTATTAATGCAATAAATTAAAATTATGTAATAAGATAATACTAATTGTTGATTAATATTTATCAAAAGAGTATTAAAGTAAATAAAATTTTTCCAAGATTTTCATTTCTGTTTCTGAAAACTAAATTTGTGGTTATTATATTTAGATAATACATTTATATAAACATTTTTATTTTATTATAAAATTTTGATTTTTAAAATTTAAAATAAATTTTGTAATTAACCACCATTTCTCTCATTCTCTTTAGCCACCATTTGTAAGCTTGGTGGCTAAAGAGAATGCCCCTCTCCACTCAAAAAGAGTACTAAGGGAGCTGAAATAGGGGAAGTGAGTAAGAACAAAAAAAAATATAAAGTGCAAAGTACTTTATTTTATTATTTTTTATTTTTTTTCTCTGTTATGAGAGGCTCTTTATTTGGGAGGATAACTCCAATCATATATATAAAATTAAATTTTTTTATCATCATGTTTTTATTACATTGCCAATTTTAAATCTTTATTAGGAATGGAAACCGCGATGGGGCTATAGAAGTAAAGACAATACTGCCAATGATTGGCTTATTGAAATTCCTCAAAATGCAGGTAAGAAAAATTATATATATTATATACAATAGGTTGTCATTTAACATTGGGGTTAGGTTCCTGAAAATCATGACATTAACTGAAATCAGAAACCTCTTAGACCTGTTGTTATAAGTAAGGTTACATTCCAGAGTGTTTTCTTTCTGGTACTAGAAGTGATATTATTTGATAACTTTGTTATATCATTACTATATTGTTCAATAATAGAATAAAATGAATAAAAAGCATTTTCTAATTGAAATTTACAATTAAATAATGTTACATAGTAATTATATGTCATGATTTACAAGAAAGAAAATTATTTTTTAATAAAAGACACCTTAGAATTCATGTGTGTTATGTCTGTGAAAATTGATAAGAAAAACTTATTCACTAATAGTGGTGCCATTCTAGACCTACCATTAGTAAATTCTGCTTATGGAGATCAACATATTGTAAATGAAAGAATAGATGATCCAGACTTACCAGGGAAGTGCCAACCATGGCCCCCTCCGATTTTGCCGATTTTTATATATTTTGTAGTACAACCTTCCCACAAAGCCATGGTAAAGTAATACAAAGCACCTCTCAAGCATTCCTGAAAAAAATAGGTTTAAAGTTTCTATATTCTTTATATACCGAGTCATATTGCCCCACTTTCGAGTGCTGTCGTAGCGTGATGTGTTCAGTGTTTGATTGTTATCACAAACAATAGAAAGGATGTAAGTTTGAACCTTTACTGAAAAGTTTTTTTTTCTTATCGAAATGAAGTGGATTAGTGTATAATGTATTTTATTAATAAGAATTTATTTTTTGTAATTATTTTATTTGCCACGATAGAAAGGATGTAAGTTTGAACCTTTACTGATAAGTTTTTTTTTCTTATCGAAATGAAGTGGATTATTGTATAATGTATTTTATTAATAAGAATTTATTTTTTGTAATTATTTTATTTGCCATACTCGTAAAACATTTTCATCACAAATATTAAATACACATATAAAGGAATGTAATTGTGACAGAAATGTTTAAAGAGTATGGCAAATAATTACAAAAAAATAAATTCTCATTAATAAAATATACTACAATCCATTTCATTTTTGAAAAAAAGAAGAAAAAAATTACCAGTAGAGATTTGAACCCACATCCTTTCTATCGTTCGTGATAGCAATCAAATGCCGAACACATCACGCTACGGCAACACTCAATAATGGGGGATTATGACTCGGTATATAATAAATATAGAAACTTTAAACCCCCCCTTTTTTTTTTTATAGGAATGCTTGAGAGGTGTGTCGTATTACTTTAATGATTTTATGGGATGGTTGTGCTACAAAATATGAATGCTTGAGAGATGCATTGTATTACTTTACCATAGTTTTGTGGGAGGGTTGTACTGCAGCATATACAAAAATTTGGCAAAATCAGAGGGGGCTATGGTTGGCACTCCCCTGGTTAGATCCCTCATATAATTTTCTTCCGAAGACTGTGCTCCTATTTTAATCCCCAGTTCTTTGGAATGTTGAAGAGTTTCCATGAAGCAAATCTGAATGATTTTTCCTATTGTCTGATTGTCCTATTGTAATATAGTTTACTTAGTGTTCATAGACAATATTCTATACTTGAGTTAATGCTCATATAAAATGTGATTACCTGGTTTTCTACAACTATTATTATAAATTTCTAACTCATTTTCATCTCATAAATATAGTGTAAAAAAGGATTTTGCTGCTTTAAGAACAATAAATTTTTAATTTAGTTTTTGCTCACAACATAAGAATAAAATAACAATACATGAAATGATATTAAATAAGGATCTATTGTATATTAATCTAAAGCATACTTTTTAAAACTTTAAAAAATACATTTATTTTATTAAATTATTAATAATTACTATTTTTTTTAGATCCTAATACTGACTTTTTCAATAAAAATAAAGTTGAAAATTTATTGTTCTTTATTGCGTGGTAAACAGTATTCAAGTGGGCATATGGCAGAGATTTATTACGTTTCTTTAAGGCTTTACACAACGGTCTAATAGCATTATGGTACGGAAGTGGGTGTAAAAACGTAACATCAGGCTGTTGTGTTACTTGTAAAGGCATCTGTTTCTTTTCCAGAATGGACCTATTAATGTTCATAACAAAAACGTCTTACTCTGACATAGTGACTATGCTATAATTCTAAATTTTTAAATTTTCAATTTTGTAATGTTCATGCGTTCTATAATTTTGTTCTTAAGTTCTGTTCCGTTGTTTGAACATGTAAGTTTCCTTGATGCTGATGATGACTTATTAAAGTTGAAAGCGCTAATGTTGTATTTTCTACTGCACTGGTAAAACATTTCTATGAGCATGATATTGATGTTCAATGGAACCAAGCCCGTATAGTTAAGTGATATAATAAAGTGGAAGATATTAAGATCGCTGAGGCCATAATTATAGCCAGGTATAGTAAGAAAACTCATGTCATCAATGACAGTTTACCAGCTTACATACCTCCACAATGGCTTTTATGATTGTTATAGTATGATTATAGTTACAACCTGTGTGTTATCTATTTAATCTGTGCCTTTATAATATGTTATATTTAGCTTATAATTTTAATAGTTATATATGTTTATATATTTGTAATTTATTTATTTAATTGATGTATATATTAATACGTCTTACTCTGACATAGTGACTATGCTATAATTCTAAATTTTTAAATTTTCAATTTTGTAATGTTCATGCGTTCTATAATTTTGTTCTTACGTTCTGTTCCGTTGTTTGAACATGTAAGTTTCCTTGATGCTGATGATGACTTATTAAAGTTGAAAGCGCTACAGTGAAATTGAGTATTATTTTCCACTTTAAACATTGTGCTTATAATTCTGATAGTTTATATAATTAACACTCCAAGTGGAAGTTTTTCTTAGTTTTGATAATTGATATAATAAAGTTTATTTGTTTCAACAATGGAGCAGTGTTTTTTGGGCGTCGATCATTTAACCAATTGGCTTGATCGTAATGATATAATCATAACAATTAAAATAAGTGCAAAGAAAAAGGAGGGGACGGAGGGGGCACAGAGTCAGAATCCGGGCTGGGTTATGGATGTAGAGCCATCCCTGGCAATTTTATAAATTCAAGTATAAGGTAGCACCTACCTTTACTGTTTCATTATTTAAGCCTGCATTTATATACAATCTAATATGGTAATTTTATTTAAATTCATAATAAAATTTACATAATTTTCCTCTCTACACTTATTTTATTTTTGTTATCTTGAAATATAAAGAGAAAAATTATGTGAATAATTATTATAAATCCATCAAAATAGGTGAGTTGTAATTACAATATTTACCAGAAAATTAAATAAAATTTTATTAACACACTAAAGCACTACGAAGCAGTCCTAAAAATTTTTAAGAGATTTTATTCTGAGTAACATTTTCAGCAATTTCTTGCCATCCTCAATTCACAAAATTATATTCTTTTATATTTTTATATTTTGTGAGTTGAGGATGGCAAGAAATTGCCCTAAATGTTACTCAGAATAAAATCTTTTAAACCTTTTTAGGATTGCTTTGTAGTGCTTTAGTGTGTTAATGATTATTTGCCGATAAGAGCAGTTTCACAAAAGGTTTTTCATAAATAAAATTTGATTTAACAAATTCTAAAAATTAAAATTTTACTTTTAGTTTGTTAACTATAAGTATAATTTTATTATACTTATAGTTCTAGAAAAACATAATTTATTAAAAAATAATATAATTTTTGATAAATTGAAATCTAAATTGTATTAATATTTATACACCTTTCTTTTCTTTATGATACTGGATTTTTCTTCTTCTTTAGGCAATACATTCGTAAATTTTCCAACTGAGGCTGTAGATACTTTGGCTACTGCTAATGCCTTTGAAAGCTAATAATATAAAAAAATTAAAAATACTTATAAAAAATAAAGCAAATTTTTCACATAAAAAAATAATTATTCCTCAACATCTGTAGTTTTAAGTTTCAATGTATTAATTGTAATATTTAAATATCATTATTTAATCATCATTTTACATATCTTTTATAATTAAATATATTTAATTATCATTTAAATATCATATATATTTATCATATACATTTTACAATAATATTTTAATTTTTCATATTTTTACATTTAAATTGCATATTTACAAAGCCAAACTGCTTAAATTTATTAAATAATGACTTTAAAATAAGCACTTTATAGCAGTAAAATACTACTATAAAGTGCTTGTTTTAAAGTTATAATCTAATTGTACATGTTAACAGTTTTTTCATATATTTATATCTATTCCAATATTATTTCTTTAATTTGCTAATTTACAAATGTATAATAATAAATTCAATTAATATACTTTTTCTGCATAAAAATACAAACTAGTAGTAAATTAAAACAAAAAAAAAATTTAATTATAAATATGACAATTTTGATTTCTGATTAGAGATTGATAATGAATATCAATCTCCAACCAGAAATCAAAATTGTGTGGCTCTATCTTCAAAGTATTAAAGAATGCTTTATAAAAATTTTAATGACAATTATACTTTATGAACTTTTCACATTATGCCAGATTGTTTTAAAATTTGAATTAATTTGAATTTGAAACAAACATTATATAATTGAAAAAAATTATAAAAAGATAGCCTAAATTTAGTTTTTAATATTAATTCTTATTAAATTATTGTTCTTAAAATGATTGAATAAATTTATAATCTAAAACAAAAATTTTTTTTATTTTTATGATACTTTTATATGAAAATATCACCATATTTCATTTTTATAATATTCAAATAATATAAAAATGAAATATGGTGATATTTTCATATAAAAGTATCATAAAAATAAAAAAAATTTTTTATTGAATATTATAAAAATGAAATATGGTGATATTTTCATATAAAAGTATCATAAAAATAAAAAAAATTTTTGTTTTAGATTATAAATTTATTCAATCATTTTAAGAACAATAATTTAATAAGAATTAGCCTAAATTTAGTTTTTAATATTATCTTTTTATAATTTTTTTCAATTATATAATGTTTGTTTCAAATTCCAATCCAATTTTCCATGAAAGAAATAAATATAGCAATTCAACTCTGATAAACTTTTTATATCAAAACCAAAAATTAATCATTTTATTTTTTTTGTGCAGTGACATGTTTTAATCATGGAATAAAGACTATAAACAAAGAAGTCAGTATATGCTCATTTTTATATCTATATTTTTTTACTGTTATAATTTTAATAAATCTATAACTATTAAACTGGAAATTTAATATCTTATTAACCAATTTAAATCCCTATCCCTATCTATAACATTTATATATAAAAATCTCAAAACAAGAAATTCTGTTTCAATTATATATTTGTGTTCTTATACATTTATTTGGAATGATCACTAAGCAAATGAGATGACTGAAAACATGAAAAAGAATAGTTGATTGTCTGCATAAGATCAACATAGAAATTGAATTTTTTGAATTTATATCTGTGAAAAAAAATCAAGCTCTATCATGGATCTGTATGAATTTAAAATTACTTTCAGTTGATTTTTAAATAAATTAATTAATTTTATATACTTATTCAAAAAAGCATTTATACTTACTTCTTTTTTATTTTCGTTACTATTTGGCAAAATACCACCACCTGAAATACATACATTTTAATATTTAATTTCAATAATTTATATACAAATTTTGAGTAAAATATTTATATAAATTATGCCAAGTTTAAACAACAGTTCCTTTCTTTAAACTTTTACATAAGAAGAATAATAAAAATTCAGATTATTTCTTTTTTATATTTTTATTGCTATTCTGTCAAATTATAAAAATTTTAATCTTTATTCCAATCAGTTAATATTCTGATTTTTAATAAATTTCATTTGAAATTTATTAAAAAAAAATTATACTATTAACAAAATTGGAGATAGTGATAAAATAATTTAGCTTTAGTTTTGATATTATACATTATTATATGACATTAATTTTTAATTTGAGAGCCTACAGAATTAACAAATGATTAATACTGAAATTTCAAAACAAGAATTAAGATATTTATTATATATTATTCAAATTCTAAAATTAAGCATTGATTTGAGAGCCTACATATTAAAATGGATTATCCAGAATATAAGTGCAGCACATTTTTATATGGTCATCTGCTGATTGAAACTAATTTTTATAATGACTTTTCCTAAAATCCTATATAGCAAAAGTGCATAAAATAAAATCATATATAAAGTTATTGCAGTTTATAAAGTTACTATATTTTTTGGCAGATAATATATGCTCCAAACGAACCTAATTATCTTGCCAAATTTATCCCTTGATAAGCTTAATGGAAATTTTAATGATTTGAAATAATTTAAATTAATTTAATGCCATCTCGTAATTAGAATATTTATTAAGATGATGCTAAATTAATTTAAATTATTTCAAATCATTAAAATTTCTGTTAAGCTTATCAAGGGATAAATTTGGCAATATAATTAGGTTTGTTTGGAGTAAATTCCCTTGACGTTTGTAATATATAAAGTTTAAGATAATATATGCATTATACAGTAAAAAAAAAAAATAATAATAATAATACACAACAAAGAATGCTATCTAAATACAGTGGATTCCGCTTAATTGGGACACCAGTTAATTGGGCCAAATCTCAAAGAATGGAAACCAAACTAATAAACTAATACATAATTTAAACGCTTAATTGGAACAACTTTTTGCTTAATTGGGACAGTAGCAGAAAAGGAATTCTTAATTGCAGGCTGTTTAATTGTAGAGATTTTTCGAAAGTATGGCAACACTACATACACTAATACTTGTTGTATGCTTTCTTAAAAAAATCCTTATATAAAAATTAAAACAATATTTTATTGTACCAGTAATTTTTAAGTTAAACCTTTCTACAAGACAATACAGACTAACACAATAGAATGGGTCATTTCTTTGCATCCTATTACTTACACATCATCGACACACTCGCCGCACTAATATAAACATCCAGTAAAATTATAAGTAAATATTATCGTTCATAAATAATACATAACAATATTGTATTTGGCAACACTAGCATGATGAGAATCAGTTATCTATCACCATGAGTCTGGCAAATATACATCTACTTAAGGGTCTACTGTTACTGTACCTAGCAATATTCATTTACAGTATCGATTTTATTTAAAATTTTTTAAATCTTTGCCAAGATGTCAAGAAAGGATTTTACACTTTAAAGTAAAATTGCTTTGCTGGATAAAATTAAAAGCCAGCCATTTAATACAAGCCATCGTAGACTCACTGAAATAAACCAAAATCTACCATAGCGCATCTCCTACAACAAGAAATCAACTACGTGAGTAGTGGGGCATTACAGAAAGAAATTCTGGGAACATCCAAAAGAAAGTGTGATGAAAAGAATCCAGAAGGTGAAGAAGCATTAGATCAATAGATTTCTATAGTAGATCCAGAAGTTGAAGAAGCATTAGATCAATGGATTTCTATAGTTAAGATACAAGTCGAAGAAGCATTAGATC
This sequence comes from Olivierus martensii, assembly GCA_000484575.1. Taxonomy (NCBI): domain Eukaryota; kingdom Metazoa; phylum Arthropoda; class Arachnida; order Scorpiones; family Buthidae; genus Olivierus; species Olivierus martensii. The sequence continues at coordinate 24,154 of AYEL01087857.1, forward strand.
AAATGGTTTTCTATAGTTAGCGGGCAAAAAAGCATTAGATCAATGGTTTTCTATAGTAAGCAGGCAAGGTGTGAGGAACATCCAAAAGAAAGCATGATGGAAAGGATTCAGAAGTCGAAGAAGGAAACATTCAAAAGAAAGCATGATGGAAAGGATCCAGAAGTCAAAGAAGCGCATTAGTCAAAAGAAAGCGTGATGGAAAGGATTCAGAAGTCGAAGAAGCATTAGAATCAAATGGTTTTATATAGTTAGCAGGCAAGGCATGAATATCAGCGGCCCAGTGTTGAAGAATAAGTCAGAGGAGATTGGTAAAAAAACTAATAATTAGGTACCTATTTTTAAAAAAAGGATTAATATAGGTACCTAATTATTATTTTTTTTATCTATTATTTATTTATTTATGAATTACATATTTTATTTTAGAATTTACTATTACTTTGTTTAATTAGGGCAGCTGCTTAATTGGACAAAAAACTTAGCCCCAACATGTCTCAATTAAGCAGAATCCACTGTATTGATTTGGTTTTTAATATATGCTTAATTGGACAAAAGGCTTAGCCCCAACATGTCTCAATTAAGCAGAATCCACTGTATTGATTTGGTTTTTAATATGTACTCTAAAATTTTATATTGAATATCATCTATAAGAAATCTTAAAGAAAATATGATATTTTTGCAATAATTTATATAAACAATAAAAAACATCATTTTTATTAGTATCATTCACAATTTAAAACTTTCTTGTATAATATATGAAAAATTCAAAATAGTTTAGCAGAAAATGCTTCATAAATATTTATAATGCTTAATACCATACTAATACAAATTGTAAAAACTATTGAAAACATCACTTTATAATCTAATATTTATTTCAGAAGTTTAAATTTATGACAAACTCTACTTTTTGTAATAGTTTTTAAAATAATATTTTCTTATATTAATATTTTCATTCTAGATTTATGATAAACTTCCATAATTTTCTTTCCTACACTTTAATTTTAAATATGAAAGAGAGAGAGAAAAAATTATAAGAGTAAACAAAGTATTTAAAATATTACTATATTACCTTTAAACTTCTGTGTTCTGGCAATATTTTTTAATCTTTTATATTCATTTTTTGCTTTTCTTTCTTTCTTTTCAACTTTATTTTTATTGAAAAAGTCAGTATTAGGATCTAAAAAAAATAGTAATTATTA
>AYEL01087858.1:0-166486 GCA_000484575.1 Olivierus martensii
ACTGTCTATTACTATCTTTGTTTTCGGAATCTGTACTTGTTAGTTTTAATAGGTTAACTTCGGAAGAAATGTTACTCCAAACTTCAAACAAAGACGTGTCTTCCATTCTACCTGACCAAACACCTCCACATGATTTAAACTCAATCAAAGTCTGCGGTGCAATTTTGGATTCTAAAAAAATCAATTGTTGCTTCAGTTGCGTTAAATATTTTTTTGACGTTTGTTTGGATGAAGGGAGATCTGAATTAATTTTTCCGTTAGATTTAAAAAATTTTTTAAAGTCAATATTTGAAGCATTGAACAGAACAATACCACAAGCTCTAAAACCGTTTACAATAGTTTCTGGCTTGATATATTTTAAAAGTATAATAGTTTATTTCTTGTAATAATGGAGCAAAGTTCTCTCTTCTAAGTGCTTGCCCATCGTGCTCAAATACCTTTGAAGTTTCATCCCAAACTAATTTTTCTTTCTTTCTTTTATTAATTCCTTTCTGTTTAGCATATTCTTGCCATTTTGTCAAAGGTTTTGGTTTTGGAACCTAATATAAAAAAATTTTATACTTAAAAATATCAATAAGTATCTTCAGATATTAAAAATATAAGTAACAAACAATCAAAAATTCAAATACAGTAGGTCCCCAACTTATGCAGTCAATTTGTCTAAAATATTTCTTTATAAATTAAAAACCACATAAGTTCAACAATGCTTTAATTTTATGCAGTTAATTTGTCTAAAATATTTCTTTATAAATTAAAAACCACATAAGTTCAACAATGCTTTAATTCAATAAATATGAATGAATGCATTAGCAAACAGCATGGGCATATGAAATTTATGAGCATACTTTAAGTAGAGATAAGGAAATTTAAGACCATAAATGATATTTTTGTAAAAAAGTAAATTGTTTAACGAATTTTTCGTTTACATTTTATGGAAAATCAATGAAAATAAAGACTTTCCAATTCACTCTGAAACCAAAAATATATATTTATAATATATAATTTGAAGATTTACAACTGACCCTAATATAGTGCAGGAGATACATTCTGCTTTATATGAATCTGAGTTATATGAGCCACATAAAATTATACATGAATCAAATATCAAAAAATATAAACATTATTTGCATTTATTACAATTAGAATGCTGACAATTAAAATTGGTACTCAACAGAATACCAAAATTATTTATATTGCAATATAAATTGGGTTTGAACCAGATCATATTATAAGTCAAGAACTAACTGTAATTTTTTGTTGTATATTTGTCTTTTAGTTATAAATGATATTTGTTTGTATTTGAATAATTATAACTGTTTAACTATATTTATTGGTATATAGTTAAGAACATATATACTATAAAATGATTTCTTAAATAGAACAAAATAATATATTTTTGTTTTCATCAACCTAGTGTCTTAAATATTCGTTTCTTTTATGGCCCTCCTCAAAAATTTTCATGATCCCTATCTAGAATATAGATATCATCATCATTGCACCCAAAGGTTTTGATTTTAAATAACAACTTGATTTTTTCCAATTATGCTTATAGAATATCAATGACTAGAATATACTTATAGAATATCATTTGTAGCTATGAAAAATCTCACAAACCAAACTAATGTCTAATACTACTCTAATGTCTCCCTACAAATAATGTGCCAGAAATTCTTGAGCAATACCAGGTACACCAGTTAGTATTAAGGTAAGTTGCCCAATATCTGACAGTTTAAGTTATAATTATTCAAATACAAACAACTGTTTAACTATATTTATTGGTATATAGTTAAGAACATATATACTATAAAATGATTTCTTAAATAGAACAAAATAATATATTTTTGTTTTCATCAACCTAGTGTCTTAAATATTCGTTTCTTTTATGGCCCTCCTCAAAAATTTTCATGATCCCTATCTAGAATATAGATATCATCATCATTGCACCCAAAGGTTTTGATTTTAAATAACAACTTGATTTTTTCCAGTTATGCTTATAGAATATCAATGAATAATTTAAAACAACGTAACTTAGAAATGTAACCCTTTCGACCAATATCTGACATCCGTGTCAGGTATTGGTCGGCATGGTTATGTTCCCATCCCAGAAACTGACACCCCTGACACCCATCGAATTAGACGGTTTATTTAAAGCCTCCAAAGAAAAAACGGCACTATAAAGTTTAATCATAACTGGGAAATGCAAGGTTGCTCTCAAAATAATTTAATAAAATAAATACAAAGCAAAATATCATGACGTGTTTCTAACCTGAAATGATAGAGGAATCCAGCTGCTAATGCAATTCAGGTGCCGACTTGTGAAAAACAATTGTACAATCTGCATTAGTTTACGCATAATGATATTCATAAATCAGAGATGGCACTGCATAGTACACACTTCATTATACACACAAGGAGAAATAGATATTGTTTATAGAATCCTTAATAATTAATTACAAAATTGTAAATGTCAGTTATTGGTGCAGTGTCAGGTATTGGGCATCTTACCTTACATAAAGCTAAAAATTAATCAAATATTGAAAAGTATTGAAACAAATATATTTGAACATTAGTATAGGTTAAACTGTTTTTGAATTGTAGTAATTAATTATAATATGCCATCATATTTTACTTTTTAATATTAATTTTTTATTTTTAGATTTAATCTAGATAATAAATTTAATATTTGATAATTCAATCTACTTAACAAACTAAGTACTATTGGTTAAAATGAACATAAAAACTTACTGGTTTTTCTCTTGGAAGCCTTGTAGTTGGATTAGGTAACTGAAATGAATAAACAGAATTATTTATAAATTATAACTATAGAAGTATATCAGGATGTCATGAGTTAAATAATTATCAAACCATTTAATAAGAATGGTTAATGACATAAAATAAATTAAGTATATATTATCTGAATATTGATTATCATCAAAACAGATAAGAAACTTTATTGTCATACTGTACATATTGATCATCTCAGCATCACTGGAAATATATATATATAAAAATACACTGGGCAGAGATTTACAAATATATATTTGTAAATCTCTGCCCAGTGTATTTCCTAAGAAAATAGTACTTTTTCAATTATTTTTTTACTCATATTAAAAATATACATAAAGAGTAATTATCCAGACTACTGTCTTTAGAAAATTCAAATAATAAATAAATAGCACTATTCAGACAGATTAAAATTTAAAAGACTAATTCTGAAACATTTTTGGCTGCCTATACATTCCTCTTCAGTAGCCAATACAGTATTAAAGAAAAATAAACTATATATAAATGAACATACAAATGATAATATTCAACTGTATGTTTGTATGCAATTTAAAAAATTTTATATCGTAAAAAGGAATCTATCTCATAAATCTTGCAGTATTCAGGGCTCGACAAACCCGGTAGCCAAGTAGCCAATTGCTACCAGAATTTCCATTTTGGCTACCACTTACAAATAGTGGTAGCTACTTAGCCACTAGCTAATGCAAACAGCTGATTCTAGGGACTCCAATATTGTAAAGAAGGCCGTAGTCCACTTAATCACTATATCACAAATTTTAAATTATACATTTTGTCATAAAAAAAACATTAAAATTCATCAGATCTGGCAACAGTAACACCACGCCATTCTTAAAGGCGAGACGTGCGGTGAAACCACCTAAAGGTGCCGCGAAGTTTTGAGAAGCAGTCATATTTGTCTGTATGAACTTATTAAATCAAAAACTTACATTGATCTAATATTTATTAATTAAAAAACGTACACAAATCAGATTTTTTCACTTTAAGTCGAATTTGATTATTTGAAATGGAGAACAAGTGTTTTATCTTCGTATTTTCTCAGTTTTTGTCTAAATTTTGGTGAAAACAAAACAATAAATGAACGATTAACAAATAATGTTGTTTATTTTAATAGATTTAACCAATATAATCACACTTTAATGCACTATTAGCAGTAGAGACATTTTAACTTAAAACTCTTTTAATTATAACAAACGTTTTCGACTAATTACAGTCCTCTTCAGGTCAATACACACTCTTACCAAACATACTCAACATAAACATACTATAACAGTCTTTCGTTCTAAGAACATTCCTTGTTCTAAACTATTTTAAAAACGAAAAATTCAAAACATACATTCTATTGTAATAATTAATGAAAATTAACAGACATTTAAATACTAAATGAATACAAGCTAGACATATATAAATATATTATTAATATACGACAATAATTATCCCGACGTTATATTGTGTATCTCCTATATATATAAATAAATTTAAATACAACAAATATAGAAAATTTAGAATTAGAAATTAAATGGAAAATTATTTAAAAATGCTTTACTTGCTGATGCCAATTCTCTCTTTGATACTTTTTCCAATTATAAAGAAGAATTACAAAATGATGTCACTTTGAAAGCAATGAACATGGATAAGGCATTTTGGAAATTTGTTGATTCATATAAATATCCAATATTAAAAAATTGCGCACCAGCTAAAACCTTTTTTGGATTGACTAATCTAAGTGAAACCACATTTTCTTGAATGCAATTTATTAAAAATAAGTTTAGATCACATCTTATGGATGAAAATTTGAATGATTGATCAATCTTCTCATTAAAAATGATAACTTTATGTTTATATATTTTATATATGTGAAATTGTTATTTTTGTTACTTATTATTTTATCAATCTTCTCATTAAAAATGATAATAACTTTATGTTTATATATTTTATATATGTGAAATTGTTATTTTTGTTACTTATTATTAGCCATTTATGTACCATGAACTATAATGATTTTATTATATTATTGTAACGCTAATATATTTCTCTATTCTACTTCTACCCACCTAAAAATAGATCATGTGCCCATTGCGCTGTAAAAATTTTTCGTTGCGCACTTGCTTTAAAAAAGGTTGGCCACTGCTGCTCTATGCTAATTAGAGGATATTGCTGTTCTCAATGGCCATTTGAATCCTTGTATATCTTATCTGATTTTCTTTTGTACTACTTTATACATTTCTCTATATTCTATCTGGTTATAGCAGATTTGATCATCATCATCCTCCTCTTTTCAATTAGCTCCTATGTTTTGGTAGATATTTTCTTGATGGGATTTTTTGGTTAAATTCCTGCAGTTTCCTTGGCACTGTCTCTGATGATTGCCACCATCCCATTGTATGTCTTCTATAAGCCACTTTCTTCTTCTGCAAGCACTTGAAATCTGTTCTGCAACTTTAAGCTGTATTCTTCGTTCTTGGTCTTTAAGTTTGATATTTGAGTTTTCCTTTATTATGAACTTGTCAGCTCAAGTTTTTAAAAATACCAGTTTCAGTAATTCTATACTTGATGACAGCATCAGAAGGCAGTATTGAGTCTATGGGAGAGCCAAAGTTCATTTATATCCATATGCCAATGATTTAATCGACTAAATGATTTGCGATAGTACAGTAAATTGCCACAAAATGACAATTTTGGCAAATAAGCTATAAACTTCAAATGAAATTACAATTTGGCATGATTTTACCATGTAGTAAATTATCTGTATATCTATAATATATACAATAATCAGATGTGAAATGATATTTTGTGCATTCTAATCGATTCTAACAGTTATAAAATGGCAGAGAGTTTTAATTTTAAGTCATTCTCAAAAGGCTGCATGAGTAGCCATCAAGCAAAATAAATTGAATTGAATGTCTATTCAAACTCGAAAACTGTAAACCCAGAGGGCATGATTACATAAAAATAAACATCTTTCTTACTGATGCTATTACCATTTACATCAAAATTGACTGTTCCATGCACATTAATACCATCAGAAAAGTTGGTAATATACTGCTTCCATAGACTTAATAAATACGGTCTTCCAATGCTGTCATCAAGTATAGTTGTTATCAACACTGATATATGGGAGTGAGACATAGGTATGTTGTGAAAGATACATATGTTCTGTATATACTGGAGATAGATATTTGATAGATTAGCTGGAATGACCAAATATAACTACTTTTCAAATAATGAAGTTGAAAGCAATATGAAATGAAAAGAAATATAGCTGATACAATTTTTAAGTCAACTTTGAGATGACTAGATCATATAGGGCAAATTAATAAATAGCAGTTGACAAAAATATTAAGATAATAATTAATACTAATTATATCTACAAATGAAAGTTTCAATTTGTACATTATAAACTATTACACATGAATACATGTATAAAATACATGTTTATTGTAAAATATTTCAATTTATAATCAATATATAATAACTGACTTGTACATTATAAACTATTACACATGAATATATGTATAAAATACATGTTTATTGTAAAATATTTCAATTTATAATCAATATATAATAACTGATTTTATAATTAAACCAATCATGTAAATAATTGCATTAATAAAAAAATGTAACAGTATATTTCAAATGATAAAAATAATTCCTTAAAATTTTAACAAAAATGTAAATATCAATGGTATTTCAGAAATGCTCTCAAATTTTCATTGATTGCATGTGGCAGATATATGAAACACTACTGTGCTACAAAACAATCAATCTGAAAAAACTCTTACAGAGTGAAACCTAATTTTCAAATTCAAACTACTAGTTTCTAGCAATGAATTAATTCATTGCTAGAAACCAGGATCGCAGAATCAGATGGAAATGATCCGACTCTGACTCTGATTCCAACTCCACCTTTTAAAAAATATCCGACTCTGACTCCAATTTCCTAAAACTGGGTCTGACTCCAGGCAGTTTACAAATCTGACTCCGACTCCACCTAAAAACCTCCAATTCTGCAACCAAGACTGCAGAATTGGATGGCAAATGATCCAACTCAGACTCCACCTTTTAAAAAATCCAACTCTGACTCCCTAAAATTTGTAAGGTCCAACTCCAACTCAGGGCAGTTTAAAATTCCAACTGCAAATCTGACTTCACCCAAACACTTTCGACTCCCTGACTCCCGACTCTGCAACCCTGCTAGAAACTACAATTTTTTTTTTAATTCATACTTTGTAAGAACACATTTAATATATTTATTTGAACTGTTTTCTAAATCAACTAATTGTTTTGTCTAAAAATCAAACTGAAAACTGGAATTATACTAATTTCAGCTATTGCAGCAAATTAATATTAATCAGATTTTTATAATGCGATTTTATTAAAATTTCATTATTTTTGTAATAAATAAAATACAAACATTGAAGTTAAAACCATTGCAAAATTATTCATGTATTAGCTAAATCCTAATTATCTAGTTATCATCTGGAAATATCTTTCTGGAAAAGAGAGAGAAAATTTTAAAATGCAAAATAATATACGAAGCATTAAATTTAATAGGACTTTCTGCAAATTTAATGGAGACACTAAATTTACAGAGTTCATAAATATTACATCAAATAACCCATTTAAAAGAAACATACCAGAGAGATATTTAAAGAAGTGCCGAATACTTCCATTTGCCAAAGTGTAGACTTAAAACAAAGAAGTTTCATTATTTGAGAAGTTATAATTTTTTGACTCACATCTAATTTCATATTTAGATTTGTATACTGTATAGATATTATTTTTTTAATCTTTGCATATTGTTTGATTTTTATATCATGTATTTTACATGTTGTTTATTTCAGATTTTTAAGTGGATAGCATTTGTTTTAATTCAAAGTAAAACTAGTATATTTCATCTAGACTTAAATGTACAAAAAAAATTTTCAATTTACAATAAATACAATATCACAAACTTGATATTGTATTTATTATAAAGCTTAAACTGAGGATGACTTTTGAATAAAGTTAAAAAATATTTAAATTAAAAATTCTCTCTGTTTTTGTTCTATATTTTAAGTTCAGAGTAGTAAGAATTTTGAAGATATTAAAAATTCAATTGAAAATTTTTAACAAAAAATAAAAACTATTAAAATTATAAAATTTTAGATCATTTTGACATTTTTCTTGTTAATTTTTTACAGTCTCTTTTTCTACAATACCTATTCCTCTCAGATCCAATTATTATTATGTGAATTTTTATTTTTTTATTTTTTACTATAATTTTTTTCCTTCTATAAACAATATTTTACTGAGATTACTTTTTGAACTGCTTTTATTCATATATTAAACAAAATGTCTTTTCTAAGCACTAATAGCAATCAGTAGATGATGTTTCAAATAAAATCAGATTGAAATGAATCAATTAGAAGTACTTTCAATTATTTTATTAACCATCATCAGCTCAACATTAATATCTTTCTGTTCATCTTATATGCTTTCATAAGATGTGCAGTATGTAATAAACACTTATATGTTTCACATATTTTTATGATAAATAATATCCAAAATATAATATTAATCCATTGTAATAAATATAAAATGTATTTTTAAATAAAAGTTAAGTATATATGCTTATGTGAAATACATGTAATTAATATTCTATTATCAAGACAAAAATTCTTTTAATATGCATTGATAAAATTATATTTGGTTACATATTACCATTAGAAAACAAACAGAAAAAAATGAGAAGCAAATCCATGACCACAATAGCAGCTAACAAATAATAATTTAACTAACTCTACACTATGGATACACTGTGAGGTGTTCTTTCATTGATTGGGCCATATAAACAATGTTATGAATTGTTAATTTTCAAGAATCGAAAATTATTATTTGGAGGACACATTGAAAAAGTTTGGACAGTATACTTGATGTTTGCTCATTTCACCTCTACAAGCAGATCGAGACTGAAGGTTATACAGCTGTGTCCTTCCTTTTGAGCCAATCTATTTTTCTCCAGTTTTCCAATTGATAGCTTATGACTACAGAGTTAGCCTGGTTGAGAATCAGTCTAGTCAGATATATGTAATTGCTTGAATTTTGAAAATTCCAGCAACAGATGGTCAGTACTTCATTTACACAAAATTACAAGAGTGCATATGAAATTCTCATAACTGCATGACTAGCTAACTGGATATTACAGAGTATTTTTTTTTTTTAAATAACTAGCTATTAAAAATATATATCATATACTCTGAAGATGAAATTGGCATATACATGAGTTTAAAAATTGATAAAAATTTGAAACCTTGTATAAGCCAGTCCTCCAATTTTCAAGTATTAAAATAATATGACATTCATTGAAATAAATAATTTCTTTTATAATTTTAAAACTTTTCCAAATCCAATTCACTATTAGAAAAAATAAAGTCATTTAAATGAAATTCCAACATTTTCACAGCATTGAAACATCATGCCACAACAGTAAGAGAAAAGCTGGATAGAGAACAAACACTGTAATCTTGCGGCATCTTATTCAGTCATACTTCTTTACGATATAATTTTATTGAAGTGTTTGTTTAGGAGAAAATATCAAATACATATAAAAAATTTCCATCATTTCCTAATCTCAGAAAAAATATTTAACAATGTTTAAATGATAAAAAATCAGAATTAAAATGCACAATGCAAATTTTGTTAAAACTGACAAAAGTGTAAGGTCAAATAGTGCTTACAGTCACCTGGAGCATTGATTTGATGTTTGAAACTGAACATTTATTATTAAATCAATATTTTGAATGTATTTAACCTGTTGCATGCCATTGGCAACATTTGCTGTTCACGGCAAGCACAAACAATAAAATTTTACCACTTCAATTTCACAGATCTTGATCAGTTTATTGCAATTGTGTTTAGTTTTCACAAAAGAATCATAATGAATTTCTGATGATGGTTTCTAAATGCTTTTTGAGTCAAAATTTATTTAATTGAGTATTTTTGGAAAATTTGATTTTTTCACCTCTTCTTTCTCTATATTCTAGATCAGGGGTCGGAAAACTACAGCTCAGGGGCCACATGCGGCTCTTTGAGTACCTACATGCGGCTCTGAAGTAAAATTGAAAATGAAAATAAAACTATCATAGTTTCATTCATAAAATTTTTAAAGAATTTTATTCACATAATAGTGATTTCATTTGTTTTATAGATCTAACAAAACTTTTTGGCACTAAATATGTGCGAAGTGTCACTCACGAAACTCTTGTAAAGATAAACAAATCTTAAAGTTACGCGCATCTTAAAAATAAGCGAAGCATCACGCCTTGTGATGCTTTGTATGTCTCACACGATATACAAAGGGAGTGGAGGGGATGATTTAGCTCATGGTAGGCAGCTTATTGCTCACACTGATTAAAACCAATGAGAACAATTTTTTGTGTTTGTGATGGCTTATAGCTAGCACTATAAGCCAGCTACAAGAGGAAACACTCATTAATACATTACCTTTCTTTTATCTGTTTCACCTCTTAGGAACACTGTGGGAAGAGCATACAATTTGATCACATGAAAAGCCAACAGAACTTTATTGGTTGCCTCATAATTACAAATATAGAGAATTGAGCAGCTAATGTGTGTTGACTGAGCTGATGAATCTTATCATCATTGAAAAATTTTCTAACTTTTTTGTTCTATACATAAGGGTGTGTGTCCATCTGAGGAAAAAAACTGTTGCAAAAGACTCTCGAGAGGGAATTTTGCAAGTGGACACACATCTGAGAGCAGCTCACAGCATTCTATTAGCAGTTCTTGGTGAAAAAACTTATTGGGACTTGTTCACAGGTGGACATAGTTTTATTATACTTTCAGAGATAAACTCACAAAATTCCAACATGGTTCGTATTTTGAGAGCAGTTTTCTGAGAGTACTGAGAGATCTGATGGAAATTTGGTCTCTTAACAATATCAAGGCACTTATTGAATAATATGAAATAAATGAAATTTGTCAGAATAGAGATTTCTGTTGATCAGTTGATTTTTCTTGTATGTTTAGTAATGTAAACATATTAATAAATATACAAGAATCAATTGATGTTTCGCAAACTGGGATTGGGAACATTGAACTTTTTCCATATAATATTTTATAAAAAGTACAATAAAATCTTAATATGTTGCATTTTTTATTTCTATTTTATTAATAATTTTTTAATAATTTGTTTGTATTCTATAAAGTTCATCTATGAAAAAAGTTAATTTTTGAAATATAGAGGTCTGTATATCCTTTGCATCTTTAATAAAAATTATAAGAAAAAATATATAAATCAAAAGATATTATTTTATCTTAAAACATTTTTCATACAAAGCACTGTAAATAACTGGACACACTTCTTTGATATTCTACTTATAGTCCATATGGTATACAGAAGAGGTACTATAGGCTGCCATATAAATAGCCTGCCGAGAAAAATAGTTGCATGATAGTTTGCATTATCGATGTTTTTATAATCAAAGTATATATGCCTTATCAAATGCGAGAAATCTTACTGTTAACATTACCCGATCATACACTGATATGGCTTTTCTAAATATCCTATCCTTTTTTAATATAGCTGATCCAACAGCTTCGACAATATATTCTACTTCATAACTTGTAAGTTGACAAAAATTTCTAAATTGCTGAGTGTCTTTAATTTTGAGTTCTCTAATTAGAGCAGATCCAGCACAGAATGTACCCCTGCGATCAATCCACAGTTTGATTCAACAGATCCTTTTGTATTTTACTGTTATTCTTTTTTTAATAATTTCTGCCACTACAGCAGCTGCCAAAACTCTTCATTTGTACGACATGATGTCACTATTCTCAAAATTTGACTACCTATCGAAAAGGTGGACACAGTTTCAAGAGTATTCTCCAAGGACATACTCTTAAGATCCTCACAAGGTGCTCATGAGAGTAAAAATCTCAAGAAACTACTCTCAAATGGACAGTTTCCTGAGAGTTACTCTGAAGAGTTTACTAGCACTAGACTCCAGATGGACATACACTGTAAGCTGATCCTCTTATTAATTTTTATGTAGACACAAGGCTGATAGTAGATATCTAAGTCTAATTTGTGAAGAATCAAATATTTTCAAACTGTTTCATATAGAATAATATTGTTTTATTTCTACTTTATTTCCATTTTAATTATTATTTAACTTTCAAGATTAAATATTTCATGTTTATTTGACTTAATAGTCATATACATCCACTGAAAATGGGAACTGCCATCTCTGTTCATGATGTAATATAACTCAAAAGCTATTTCTGCCAGATCACTCTCAATGGGCAAATAAGTTTAACTGTGTTATTTGTTAAAATGTTATTTGTCATTTTGACAAATAACATCTTAACAATACATCATTTTTATTTACTTTTCATCAACAATGTTCTATTGTGAATGAAAGGCCAGGAATTCCCAGTAATGACATCATCATTTACATAAAATATTTTAATGATGCAGTTATCTGCTTAGAAGTTTTGTAAAATTTAAATTAATATAAAATAACTATTTTTCATCAAAGCTTTACACTACAATAATAATAATTATTTTTTATTCTACTTTCATTATAATAAATAAATACCTAATTTTATTTCCTCATTTCTAATATATCATCAATTTACAGATTATTCATATAATTTTTTCCTATTTTTATTGACAGAAGTAGAGGCAGAAAACTACTCAAATTTTATTGTAGATCTAGAATAAATCTTATTGTAAAAGCCTAAGGCTATTGTAGATCTAGAATAAATCTTATTGTAAAAGTATAAAAGAAAATTTATTTAAAACAGCACTTCTAAAACTTTGACTCAGCGATCCCTTTTACACGAGAAAATATTTTTGCGATCCTGGGTATAGAGGTATTAAACTAGAAATACAAATTAAAACATTTGCTAAAATTTCTGAACCCCCAAATTTTGTTACGCAACCCATATGGGATTGCGACCCACACTTTGAGAAACACTGATTTAAAATATCAATAGCAAAACAAGATATGCTTTATATTTCAAATTCTGAAATAAACGTTGATGTTCCATAATATAAATCCATCACCATTTTGTTTATGGTTCTAACATGCTAAGCATTTGGTATATTTACAATGTTTTTTACATTACTGTTTGAATTTCTATGTATTATAAAATGCAATTTTAAACTATGATTGTTATTTATTTTTAAAAACAATTCCATTTGGTTAAGGAAATTAATGCAATCTAATTTTCTTGAATAATAAATACACCTAGCCCTCAATTTGCACAGCACTCAATTTACACAGTTTCACTTTTACACGGTTTTTAAATGAAAACAAAAAAATTTTTTTGGGGTTTATTTTGATTGTTTTGCATTATGCCATTTATAAATTAAAAGAATATCATATTGTCACGTTTTGTGGGTTTACGAGTTCGTAGAGATTAATAAAGAGTGAATACAGCTATATTTCGTATAGTCCAATTTATTTACACAAAAAAAAAAAATAAAAATTTTTGAATTGTGTTCCAAAAAACGATCTGTATTCTATATGGAACAAAGTTTGAAAATACGATGTTATTTAAGTAATGTTGAATGTAAGCATACTGAAGAGGGACAGAGTATGTCCGAAAACGTTATATGCTAATAAACGCTTATTACCTTGCTTATAGTGCTTTTATAATTTGAGTTTTGTTTTTGTACAACTAATGTGACTTAATGCTTAATAGAAAATTAAAAATTGATAGAAAGGAATTAAATTTAAAAAATATGTATAATTAAAAGCAATTATATACTAATTATATATTTTTTGTAATATATTCATTTGATTACACAATGTTTTTAATTATCCTATCTATATTTCGAATCCTTACTCTAAAATTAATTTAAAATAATTAATTTAAAAAAAATTTAAATATGATATAGCCCACAGCAATTTCACAGGCTCATTAAATGACTCTTGAATTAAAATGAGTTTTACACACCTGATTTAATATATTGACTGATTGCAATGTTGAGAATATTTGTATTATGTAGACATGATGATCTCTGATGGTTCCAATAAATAAATATCAATGGTTATTGTAAATTTATCTGACACACAATATTTGCACTTTTGAGGATCATTGTGTGCTTGATGCATTTCCTATTTCATTAATAATTAATTAATTGACTGTGGCAAAATTTCTTCTGCACATTATCATCTTTCATCTTATAATTTGAGTAATACCGTATTTGCCGGTGTATAAGACACACCGGCGCATTCTCTTTAGTTTGGCAAGCAACTGTCGATAGCGAGACATTGCATTTATGACACTTCATTTTGCCTTTGAGCTTTTATCAAAATTTGGATCATTTTGTATAAATTGATCCATAATTTCGATATGACTAAACTTGTTTTGATAAAAATATCGAAGAAAGAAAAATGTTCTAACTTTAAGGAACTATCTTTCGAAGTGGCAGAGAAAGCCAGCTTGACCGTATCGAGTTATAGTTCAAAGTGGCAGCAGTCAGGTTAAAATTAAAATGGGATAATTGTTATTTTTATTATTGAAAAATAACATTGATGACCAATCATAAATATAAATTGTGACCACAGCAAACTTTCATATGTACTGCACTGCACTGAAATCAAACACACTGCCAGAGGCTATATAAGAGTATCAAAGCAATAAATTCATGCAATTTCAGATTTATATAAATATAACAGTTTGAAAAGACGCACCAAAGTGAATTAATTAAAATATATAATTCGAAATAATCCATGTTATATTGAAACAGCATTACGCAGAGCAGTGTTAAGCAGGGTTTATTGTATACCAAATAATCTAGATATTTTTTTTTTGAATTAAGAATTTAATATGGTTTCAAGAATTATAATTCAAATTTTCAAATTATATGGAGCAGCGTTAAGCAGGGTTTATTGTATACCAAATAATCTAGATATATTTTTGAATTAAGAATTTAATATGGTTTCAAGAATTATAATTCAAATTTTCAAATTATACTTATAAGTTATAATTCAAAAATTTGAATTATACTTATATACAGAAATTCAAACTATATTATTCAAATTTCTTTGTATACCTGATGAAGGAAAATGTATCATATTAAATTGTATAATTTCTATATTGCTTTTAATGATTTAGTATGATCAAAACAATTTAGTAATCAGAATAATTTGGACACAAAGATGGTTCCATTTATTAATTTATAATTACAATATATATTTGAGTATATATTGAATTATATTGAAATATTGATAAGCTTTCACATATAAATTTACTTGAGATTTACATTTAAATGTCTTATAAATTAGTTAACTAAACAATGTTAAAATTATTCTATGACTGAAACAGTGTTATTAAGAGTTATTAAGTTAGTTATATTAAGAGTTAGTTAAGTTATTAAGTTACTGTCCGTCCAACTTAGCCGCGACCATTGACGCAAGTACAGTGGGTGATTGGTTAACGAGCATAATCCATTCCAAGACATTCCAAGACCGATCATTGATTTACCATAGGTAAACACGGGAATTTTAATTAATTCATTCCGGAGACTCCAAAAAACATAAATAAAAAATTATATAATTTCTTATTACGTTTATTTATTATTACATACATACATAATCTTGCATTTTCACTTATATGTTTATTTTCCGAAAAAGACTCTGTCCAATATCGATTGCTTTTCTCTCTCCTTCAGGATTTTTCCTAAGTGATTAATAGCATTGTCGTGGTAGAGATCCTCAAGCCTATTGACTAAAACCTGGTGTGGGTGCCATTCTAAGACCAAAAAATTGTAAAATCTCTCTCTTACTTAGGGTGCCATTCTAACACCAAAATATTGTAAAATCTCTCTTTTACCTTCTTGATTTGTTTTACGTTGTCTCCGAGTTCATTTTTATCGGGAAAAATTACTGTTCTTCCATCCTTACCCATAAGTCCACGAACACTCAAGGCCTAAGCCTGTCATTCGGTTAGGTTAGTTAGCAGAAATATCCTCATGGAATATTTTTATCTGGAGGTGGCCACTTATAGAGCCGCCATCGCATCTATCGGGCAGCGCGGTGTAGCGACGCGCTCGATCGCTTCGGGATAAGATAAAATTTTACCTGGTATTGTATTAAATAAATTATTGCAAAATTTCCTTCCTGGTCTTCAGGAGACGTTCAATAACCTATATTACTTCAATGGTTTTGCTTATTACTTCAATTTCTTCAGTCAAAAAAAAAAGTCGATTTTTTTTGATGCCGTGTATAAGCAACTCCCACTTCAGAAAATTATTTTTGAGAAAAAACCTCAGCTTATACACGAGTATATACGGTATATCAGTATTCCTTGAGTTTTTATTGCAGAATTTACAATTTGATAATCATAACACACAATAATCTTTTATTTTAATCTTTAATCTTCACCTTTAGTACATACAACTGTATCAGTGGCTCTGGACAGATAAAATAATATAGTACATTATAACAGCATACGAATAATTATAATTCATAAATTTTATAAAAAACATAGGAGTTAAATAAAATAAATAAACAAGTAAAAAATAAAAAGTATAAATGAGATGTTAAAAAAACAGAATTGCACACTTTGATGTTTTACATTTTCTAATAAATAGAAATTCATTTTTCTTTAAATTTAACTGAGGTACAACAAACAATAAATTATAATATTTATTGTTTTTGTACCTCAATTAAATTTAAGGAAAAATGAATTTCTATTTATTAGAAAATGTAAAACATCAAAGTGTGCAATTCTGTTTTTATTGCTGTTGAAAAAGCCTGTTATTTCCAACAAATATAACAACTATGTAGTCTTTCAAATTAGATTGTGAAAAGATTGTTTTAATATCAATTTTAAGATACACTGCAATTTTTAAGTTAAAACGTAAAAATAATCTATGCTAAAAGCACCCACAGACTGTTGATTATAGCAGTAGTTTTACCATTATGTGATTGCTGACACAGGTAAATACAATATATGTATAATAATTTTGATGGGTAAAACTGGAATAAGTAAATCTCAGGGCTGTAACTAGGGCATGACGAAAACGGCATTCGCCACGGGCGCAGCTTGATTAGGGGTGCAAATTTTTTAATTGATTTCCGTTATTTGCGGGCAAATGACTTTTTTCGATAAATGTTTGCAAACAGAGTTATGTTTTTCTTTCATTTTATTTCTTAGAAGATGTAATATAAGAGCGGCCAAGTTGTACCCTAAACAAAGGCACCAGGTCAAAAAATGGTGCTATTTTTATTGATAAAGTAAAAATTTACAATGACTCATTGGGTTTCTGCTTCTTCAGTGAAAATTCATGGAAAGGCCTAAAGAAAAGTAATAAAAAAGGATTTGTACAAATCTATTTGCTCATTCAAACAAATATCTTACAGCAGATTCAAAATCAACTCATTTTGATGGAGATAATTCAGTTTCAGCATTATTATCTTTAAATGAAAAAAATGGGAGGCACAAGTTTGATTCTTCTCACAGGCACTGCATACCCTAGTTATGGCTCTGGTAAATCTGTAAATAGTTAATTTTCTTCCATTTTACCCTTTATGTTAACTGAATGGATGATAAAATTGTATATATGTGGTAGTTTCCAATTTGGACAAGTTTTGTTTCATGATTAACATATATACAATAGGTTATTTGTGTTTTACTGGTGTTTGTTGTTTTTAAAATTATAATTATGGATTTTGCCTTATCTCATACAGATAAAATTGTTCTCAAAATCAAGAATGTATAAGTAATTAGCAGCTTTGGTTAAACATGAACAGATAACCATGTATGAGTAAAGCTATTACTAAGATATGATTAGCTTTAGAATCAAGAAAATATGATAATCACTTATATTTTATTTCATATATTAAAAATGAATTGTTTATTGTAATAAAAATGAAATTATAGTACAATATATACCAGTGGTGTTCAACCCGTCAATTGCGGAGCAATATTTAGTCAATCTCGTTTATTCCTCCTTACAGATTTAATTAAAACTGAAAACAATAATTTATCATTATTTTGTATTATTTTTTAATTCACTTTAAGTGCATTGCTATTATTTATTTATTTTTCATTAAAATTGTCAAATCAATAATTTTATCATTTGGAAGTATACACATGAAAAATTTCCAATATTAACTAATATTGTGCAAAAAATTCTAGTGTGTTTTGGATCGACATTCTTGTTAGAATCTGCTTTTTTTATGAACGCATAAAAAATCAAAACCAAATTACAAATGATCATTTTGATGATTGTGATTGGTCACTTCTTCATATCAACATGACTATTTTAAAAAGATTGCACACACCAAACAATGCCAAATTTCACAATGACTTTTTTTTTTTTTTTTAAATCAATCAGCATTTTCTGTAACTTACGAGTTTGTAATCAATCTGTTGTTTTTTCTAACTTTGTTTTCCAAAATAGAAAAATAAATATTTTATTCCAATATATTTGTTTTATTTATTGTATTAAAATAATTAAAAGTGATAAATAAATATTTAAATATAAAAATAATGTTTTTAGTTTCTTTAAAATTTTTTGGACTGGAAGAATGAGTCCTTCGAAGTGAGTGCATTTAACTGCATAGTCATGCATAATCAGCTATCAGGTGGGGGGAATGTGATCTATATAAGAGAGTAGATTGCCAAATAACTTAGCATAGAAAAGTAGCTTGCATAGTAAAAAGGGCTGAACACCACTGATATATACTATAAAGAAATTCTATGACATATATATATTTATATATGTCATAGAATATCTGTATAGTATATATGTCATAGAATATCTTTATAAATTCAAACTTATATAAATTTATAAATTTTTTCTTATTTTTTTGCAATATAGAACAAATGTTTATTGTATTTGTAAATTATAAGTTCAAATATATCGATTTTACAACATTTCAAAGCTTGTGTTGCTTAATTTATTAATATTTTATGTATTGTTTGTTGATCTTAAATGTCATGTTATTGGTATGATATTGTTCCATAGGATAAAGTTTCCTTTTCAGCCAGAGAACAATATGGTGCCATAAAATGGTAGAGATGCAATCATAGTTGTCCACTAGCTCTGGTAATTTAAGTTTTATGAACAAAATATCAAAGGAGATATCCAAGTTGAACCTAATCTGCCAAATTAATCTCTTGAAATTTATAATAGAAATTTTAATATTGAAAGTAAATTTAATGTTAGCACAGTCTATGAATTAATAATTAGAATTATAAAAATTAATCTGACAAAAAATAAATCTGTCTTGGCATGGGATTAAATCAGGGAACTTCAGGTTATCATCCTGATATCCTAACCACTAGACCACTGAGACTACCCGAGAGATTGATTCTTCAGATATTATAAAAACCAATTCAGAATTTCTATGATTAACCCTATGCAATGTTGTGTTATCCCGATGGTGTTGTGTTTCATTGCAGGCTTTAAGCGCTAGTTTTTATTAAAAAATGTTTGCTATTTTTTAATCTACGAAGGTAGGCTGAAAAGTAATGCACACATGCTTGTAGAACACGAATAATAACAAGTAGCAAGATCGGGCAAAAAGTACATTAAAGTTCACTTCTTAAGCTTCAAAACCAGATATTTATTTTTCAACATAGTCACCGTTAAGGCTAACACATTTGTCCCGACGTGTAACAAGTTTTTTCATTCCATCACTGAAAAATGTTTCTGACTTTTCTTGAATCCAGGACTTGACAGCTGCCTTCACCTCATCATCCGAGGTGTAATGATTACCCTTGAGGTCTCTCTTGAGTAGAGGAAAGAAATGAAAATCGCAAGGTTCAAGATTGGGGGAGTAAGGAGGGTGCTGTTTGTTCTCGTATGTGAGACGGCACAATACCCATCGTGCACAGATTTTACGGTATCCCAACTGTTCAATAATGAAGCCCACATGTTCCTTGGATATTCCAATATGGTTTGCAATATGCTGTTGAGTGATTCGCTGGTCACTCTGAATCAAATCGTCAACAACTTTATGATGTTTATCATCTGTAGCAGTGATTGGATGTCCAGTGCATGTTTCATCAACAATTATGGCTTTTCCAGGCTCGCAACCACAAAATTTTATTACCCATCGATTTATGGTAGATCTATCAACAGCATCATCACCATAAACAGCCTTTAAATGACGATGAATCTCAGTAGGAGTCACTTTTTCAGCAGTTAAAAATTCGATAACAGCATGCTGTTTCACTCACATTGACATAGCACTTGAACACGTCTCCATACTTCTGCTTCTCAAAACAAAATGGATGACTTCATCAATCTCAAACCTGCACATGCATATAGAAGGGAAATGGTTCTTCCACCTGGCACCCTGCTGCAGGTCATTTCCTTCACGTTCTACAAGCATGTGTGCATTACTTTTCAGCCTACCCTCGTACATCTTCTAATTAAATTAAAGTTTTTATTTCTGACAAGTTTCTACTCTATAATGCAAAAAAGTTATTTTTCTATGTTGCTATTTTTTAATAAATTATTATATAATTCAATACCTCCTTATCAAATTTATGTAAACAAACAAAAAGATTGCATTTCAGACAGCCCTAAATCTATTCAAGATGTCAAAACAAGAGCGGTTCCTGTTTCATTTGTAAACAGAAGGGTGGCTTTTGTAAGTTTAGAAGTTCAAGGTCATTTGGAGATGTGCGTAAGTGGGAGGGGCCTGCGAACAAGGGCAATAAAATATGACCTCCAGAAGAATTCTCCAATTTCAATGGTTATTAATTGTATATTATTTAAATTTAATCTCATATTCTAATTTTATCATGTTCTCTGATATGTTTATATGCATATTTTGTGAAAATTTCCAACCAAAAAGATTTTTTTTTGTTTTATAATTTTTTTCTTATCGATGTATAATATGCAAACTAGGAGGATAGATTCAAAAATTCATTTTTCATTACTGTTAATGATAAAGTAATTTGTTCTTTTTTTCTTAAATTTCCAGAAAGGTTGAGGATATATTAAAAACACTATATATTTCCATACTGGGGTCAGAATTTGTGACGTGCGCATATGTCATTTCCAACTAGAACTAAACAATGATTTCTTCAAGTATTATTTATTAATTTATCTTCTAATATTCACTTTTTAATTGTATAATTAAACATTAAATAATTTCTATTAGAAATTTTATGAAATCTTTAATAAATTTATTATAATAATTAAAAGATATATATAGCCACAAGCAGTAATGTTAAATCATTATTGAAAATTTAATAAAGAACTTTAAATAAAAATCTGGAGTCAGATAAATAATTACATTGTGTTAGATTGTTTAGTATTTAATTAGATTAAAGTTAGAACTTAGTTAAAGACCTGAGCTCAGGCCGAACTCTGGAATTTGCAGCGTCCTAACCGTTAGGCTTAGTTATAATTAGAATTATTGACATTCGTTCTAATCCGCGACTTTGCATGCATATACAGTAAAGTATAGTTTTTTAGAAATATTAAGTTTGGATGCTAAATATAAATGTACTATATTTTTATTAAATTTAATAAATTTGGAGTTTATTTTCATTTCTATACTACATGTGTTTTTGATAAATCGCCAACCCCAATTATCCATCAAAATTGCCCCAACGGATGGTGGCATCTTATCAGGGTTTCACTGTAGATGCTTGTATTCAATCTTTGAAATAAAAAAACTTTTAATTGGTCCAATTAGTGGCATTTGTTACACAATATAGTATATAAATTATGGTCAATACTCTACAGTCTAGCATAAGAATAAATGTTTATAGTATTACTTTTTTCTTTTCACTTTCTTCTTTAATATAATTAATGGAATAATTTAACAGCTCTACCAAGTGAAAAACATAAAAATTTAACTTTATTTCCCTATAAAACGAAAGTTCTTTGGAAATAAAGTTAAATTTTGTGTTTTTCACTTGGTAGAGCTGTTAAATTATTTCATTAATTATAATAAGAATAAATTTTAAGTTAAAAATTTTTCAAATTATAAAAATATTTTGTTTATAACCAGAGGAACACCTTACTTTATATAGGAAATAGAATAATATCTTCATTATTTGTGAACCTCAAGAAAGTATCATTATAAATTTAATAAGTCCAAAATTGATTAAAAAATAAATGGGTTTGCTTCCAAAGACAAAGTTTTACCATATATATTGAATGATTTTAAATATTTTTGTAGAATGCAAAATTAAATTAATTGTATAATTTAAATAACATTTTATATATTTTTGACAAAAATTTAAAATATCAAAAAAAATTTGATAAGTTCTTTGAAAAGAGAGTAAGTATTTTATATTTTATACATTATAACATCATAGAAATATTATAATTTATCAAAAAAAAATATTAAACAAAAATGGAATAAAAATAAATTAATTAAATTATTTTTGATTGAAATATCATAAAACCTAATATAAACTGTTGTAAGCTGAAAGCTCCGAGTTTGATTCTCACTTTTGACAATTATATATTTTTTCATAATTAGAATTTTTAATATCTTTTGATGATAGATAATTTTCCGTGTCTGTTGATGAATTTATTTTGACCATAATTATTTTTTAAATATAATACAGTAATTTATTGCAGGAGCATATGCTTTTTATGCATTATGTTATCTGAAAATTTTTTTTATTGAAAAATATCAGAACATCATTCCAAAATTGTTTTTAATATATATAAAATCAAGAAATAAATGAAAATAAAAATTTATAAACTCAAATTATAAATTTTAAAAATGAGAAAATGTTATGCCTACTTTAAAAAAATTTCCTTTCTATGCATTTTTGATAATCGCTCTTTGTTTATTGACTTATACATTTTGAAATATTAATTATTATTTTAGAAGCACTGGTTATCATCATAGACAGTAAGGAAGTATGCTATTGTACAATAAATTTATATAAAATCTTCTCTGATTAAATAAAAATCTTTAAATTTTATAAATTTTTATCATATGTAGAAATAGATTTATTTTTCTATTGTGAATTCATCAGTTGATATCTAACATGTAGCAAAGATTTGACAATCAGCTAATTCTGCTTTAAATACTCTCATGGTCTCTTTATAAATTCTCTTCAAGACTGAGCAAAATAATTTGATCAAAATGAACTATATATAATGCTACCATAAAACAGTAGTTTCTTCTAATTCATATTGCTTGGCAATAGTAGTTATTCATATATGAAGAGAAATGGTAAACATTATCAATTTATTTTATATAAGAATCATAGTAGTAAAAATGTTTTATTTTTTAATTGAGATTATTTTTTTCAATGTTGTAATTAACTAATTATTTTGTTTCTTGTTTAATCAATTTGACAATCTATAGAATAATAGCTTATTTAGATATTAAGATAAATGTATTCATTTTTTCTCTAAAAAAATTTTGTGAAAAAAACTGTTAAATATCTCTGACAACATTTAAACTTAATAAATTGGTTGCAATGAATATTATAAATCTTATATTTATTGCAAAAAAAAAAAAGAAAAACGTTATAATCTGTCCAAGATGAGATTTTCTACATTACAAATAGTTCCCATCTTTACAAATTAATTTAGACCTGGAAATTGCTCGAAAAGTAAGAACTCTTAAACCAAGAATCAATTTCCCATAGACATAATGTTAAAATCAGTAGTTTTGTTTTCGGTAATGCAATTTCATTACATTAAAATTAAGTAAAGACCACAAAACCAATAGTATGATTAAATAATGATTTATCTATTTAAAGAAATGAAAATATAGCCTTTAAAATCAAGCAAATTATTATAATAAATTATTTTATATTATTTGCATTATTACAGATAAGTAGGTGATCTTTCATACAAATGAACTATTACCTTAGGCAGAACTTGAAAATGGAAATTATTTACATAATATGTTGATTAAACCAGAGGGCACATTACTTCTGCTTTTTGCCTGTGATTTTGATTTTTCTGATTTCATAGCAAACAATGGAATTTTTACCATATTGTATTGTATACAACTTTTGTAGTCTGAAATGCCTTTTTATGAATGTTTAGCATTTATTTATTACAATTAAGGTTCATATTTTTTTTTTATATTTTATATTTGGAAAAAATTTGTAAACATGGGAACTTGTAGACCAAGAACTATCAGTATTTAAATATTACATAAAAAAAATTGGGGAAAACAAACTTCCAAAATGAATAAACTAAGAATGTGTTCTAAAAAGAATTTTTCTGTAATAACAGCAATATGTCAATAAGTACAAATATTTGAATATTTTACTCTGTAAACTTTAATTTTTAGTTATTGCTATGATTAATGCACATGGCCTATTTTATTAGAAAATATAAACACAGTCAAATATTACTAAAATTTTTTTCATTTTTTTGTCATCTGAATTAGAGATTATACAATAGTTATAAGTGATTTAAATAAAGATTATTACCATAATCTTTTAAAATTTATATTCTTCTGATTAGAATATTGTGAGAAATAAAACATAAATATACAAGCACTGTAGAAGCACAAAAATATTATAAAGTAAACAGTTCTTACAGTGCTTGTTTTAATTCTTGTGGTGAAGATCATTTTTTATTGTCAATTTATTTTATTCCTGATTATTTTATTTTTCCATGTATCAACAATATAATATCCTTTGGCTGAAGTTGTTGTGATAATTTATTTAAAAATGATTATAAGTTTTACATGTAAATAAACCTTATGAATTTATTTACATAGGCTACTTCACTCGACAAAGAACAGAATTATTTTCAAGCACATTCCCGTTCTTCTCAGGCATCACCACGATCAGTTTCACCAATAGTTCTCCAAAGACTTCAGTTAGAAGAAGAAGTTTTCTAAAAGAAAAAACTGCCTTGCAATGTCATTTGAAAGTGCTGAATATTTTGCTCATCTTGCCTTAAGATTAGATATCTTTTTGCATCTAAATAAATATATTCTATATAATTATGCTAGAATTATGGTAGAAGTAAACTAGCAAGTTAATCCAGCCATAAATTTGTAATCATAATATAGTTGACAAAAGTTCCTAAGAGTAATACTTACTGTTAAAAAAATATTTGGTAATGATTTAAAATTAAATTTCTAAATTTAAGTAATTGTCAATGTCCTATGCATTTATAGTGTTGTCTATGCTCTTAATAAATAAAATTTATACACGAAAATAACGAAGAGGTTGTGCAACTTATTTTGTATAAATAGGACTAAATTCAGAATGTATCAATTTAATTTTTAGAAGTTTAATATATAAATTTAAGTCAGTGAAATATATTATTATTGATATTCAGATATATTTTGTGAAATATTTATAGTAATTAAAGCAATAATTTGTATCAGAATAGATGATAAATTAATTGCCAATTTATAGTAAATGTTATATTCTATTATAAATAATTGAAAATGAATAAACAAAGATAATTTAGTAATAAATGTTTTATTCTTCACAATTATTTTCAGTATTCTATTAATAATTCTATTGATTAAAATAGTTTGAAGTAATGTTAAAATTATTATAAAAATGCTTAGTATAAGCTTTAATATTATATTTTATGTTCATTAAGATCTCTGATAGAAAAATCTTGAATTCTCACATTTATCTAAAGAATGATTTAGTAAGACTATAGATCTTAAAATATTAAAAATTAGAAAAATTTATGTATTACATCAGCTACAGTCTTTGGCAGTGATAGAATAATAAATTCTGTCTAATGTTATATATTTTTATTTTCAATACAGGCCTGTCAAATATTTAGCTCTTAAATCACTGTTTGTGCAGTTACAATGTTTTAATATTGTACACAACTAACACTGAAGATCAAATAGATGAAGCCATTAATCTATTTTGATTTTGACATGCTCAGTGTGATATTAAGAAGTTTTTTATCCATTTGAATGGAGAAGGAGAGAAGAGATAGATGAGGTCTTCCTTATTCAGAATCTTCAGCAGGGAATATATAATAAATGAGTGTCTTTGTTATGCTGTTTTCTCTCTCTCTCCCCCATCAAATATAAGTATTTTAAAGTATTCTTCAATGCAGCTCAAAGTAAGTCCTTCCTTTATCGATTCACATTTATCCAGTCCAAAACTCATTGCTCTGCTATCACAATTTTTCACACTACTAATCTCATTTTCATTTACTTTGTTTTATTTATTTTTGAGCTAGAAAAAATTCTAAAAACTGAAGTTTGATGTGAAGAATTAAAATGTTTATAAATCCATTACAGTTAAATATATGTTTATTCATTTTTATATATTTGATATAGATATTCTGTCTATTTTGTCATTTATTATTTTTAATAAATGATAAAATTTTTAAGAATTTGTTAAGATTTGTTCTATATCAGGGATGGCAAACCTACAGAATGATGCTCAAAGTGACTCACTGGCAGAATTTTTTTTTTTCGGACATGTGAAACTTGGTGCTGATATATTGTTTTTATTCAGATTAGCATGAAAGAGAGAGTTTTTACAAAAATTTAGTCAATATTGGCAGACACCCTTAAAGCAGTTTGCCATCCCTGTCCTATATCATCCACATAAGTATTATATATAATTCATGATTTAATTGTTTTAAATTGAATTAGAAATTGATGTGTGTTCTTAATTTATTTTTGACATTGTTCAAGTCATTATATTTCTAACAAAGTACATATTTTATGGAAATATATATTTCCAAAGCAATCTTATCTAGTTTTTCATAAAAGAAAGTATCATTTTGTATATTAGAAAATTAAAATTTGTTTATCTGTAATTAATATAATTGAATTTTGATTATATTATTAATATATCCCATTTTACATGTTAAATGAAAATGTTCTAAATATTTTGATTCATAAATAAAAGCAACTAATAAGCCAAATGAGTAAGAAATATCGTTTAATCAAAAACGTTTTCGGTTATCAACGTAGCCTGCCGCAGGCTACGTGGATAGCTGAAAATGTTTTTGATTAAACGATTTTTCTTACTCATTTGGCTTATTGGTTGCTTTTATTTATTAACTAAAGTAAGAAGTTTTTCATTTTGAATTATTTTGATTCATTTAGAAGTACTGTAAACTCACGATTTAGTGTGGACTAACAGGAAAAAAGTATCCATTAATGTCAAAAGTTCCTTGCATATGATATAAACCATAAAATAAACAATGAAGTGCAATAGGAACATTAATATATAAAATAATAAGAATACTGCATTAAAAACATAATATAAAAAATGATGATAAAATAATACAAATGATATAAAATAGTTTCTCAGTAATAGAACAATCAGAGATTCCGTCTCCATTTTCTTCCAAAGTCCATTAAATCGAGATTTTATTGTATTTTTATCTATATAATATATTTTTTTCTTTGTTTTATTTTGCTATCTAATACGAGTGTTTGTGGCAATAAAATCATTTGTATATTATTACACTTAAATTATGCACAGCTTAATTTGTTAAAAATTAAATTTAGATGATATGGGAAATATAAATTATGAATGAAAAAAAAGCACAATTTACATTTTATTCGGTAATAATTTGGATGGATTTGTTTAGATCAAAAGTACTTTTTATTATGTTTAATTATTATATATTTCCTACATTATTATTATGTTATTATTAGTTGACACTTTTTTGTAATAAATTATAAGCTGTGTTTGTGCCCTCTTTAAAATAATTGTCTTTTTGCAATTTGTGTAATCCTTGAGAATTATAAAACTTGCATACTCTTAATCAGTTTTGCAATTTTTAATACTTTGTATTTTTGTATCGCTAGTCATTTAAGTTCCTATTTAAGATAATATATATATGCCTCTGTTTTATAAAATATGTTAAAAAGATGAATTTTGACTTATATTTGTAGATTTATTATCCTGTAAGTCATATTTTAATATAATTTCAAGTGAATTTTTCCTTTATAGATTTTATCAGTTTATGTATAAATCTTTTGTTTTTTAAATAATGTTTGTATACAAATAAAATTGTACATACCTCATTTTAGATCTTATTTATAAAACAACTTTTGATATATTTATATCCAACTAGACTTCTTTCCTAAATATAGTTCATGCTTACAAAAAATATATTGTTTTTTTTTTTAATTAAATTTAAATATATTATCTTGCATTCCATCAAAATCATTAAACTTCTCTTTTTTTTTTTTCTTTTAATGCTAAATTAAACTTAATGCCAGCAAAGTCTGTGTGGTTATATATATAGATTTTATGAATATGTTTAGAATATAAATGTTTGATTAGAGGAAAAATTCTTCAATTTTAATATTACAAATGGAATATATGTGTACTGTATTTAAAATTTCATTCAAATAAGATTTTAATCAGAAAAATCAATTTTTAAATTTATTCGTGAATATTAAAATTTTTAAAAATAGCACTATAATTGAAATTACTCCATCATTTTTTTTACATTATCAGTTTTCCTTTGTGACTAAAAATTTTTAAATTATAGTAAAGAAGTATTTTAAGATATCTCAAAATTTATAACTCGTTACCTTATCCCTCTAAATATTCAGAAACTGAATAGAGTTTATTTAAAATATGATAATTTCCAGATTCAAGATAATTTATTAATAATGTGCTATGCATTCTTTAATGAAGCACAGATGTGAATATTCCAGTAAAATTTTATACTTTTAAATTTATAAGAAATATTTTTTTAAAAAATTTCTGTTGCATTTATTCATATAAACGATAAACATTGTAATAGAATTTTTGTGAATTTAAATCACTGATATGATTTTTTTCAAAATTTTTTAATGATGATATAATCTATATTCTGCAGTAAAATTAATGGAAGAATCAGCGCGCAGATTTTTACAATAAATAGGGTAATTTATATACTATATATGAAGACAAACATGCAAATTTGATGATTTAAGGAAGACGTAGTAAATCCTCATAAAATATTTTCTTGTTTTAAAGTAACAATTAGATCGTACGCTTAAAGATTTTCAATTTTTAATTCCCGCAGATAATGGTTTCTGTAAATCTTCGTGATATATATGTACAAGTATCAGGAAATTTGTGAAAAAATATAAATAGCAGTTCGATTTTTCATCCTGAATGAAAGAAATCGTTTTAAAAGATTTATAAAGTAATTTAAAATAACAGGTTTGTGTATGAAAATAAGTTCTGGAAATTTGATTAAAAATTCTGGTTTAAAAAAAATTGTTTATATGAATAGAAGAACAGGAACTGTTTTGTTTGTTAGTGTTTTTCTTTAATTATGTTATCTAACTGACATTTTGACTGATAGCTTCTAAATATGTATTCTTTGTATGGAAGTTAAACGTGTTGACAACATCCCATTTGGCAAGTGATCTAAAGTTTTAAGGAAAACAAGAAATTCTAAATTCAAAAACTTCGAAAATTATTTGGTATATGTACAAACATAGAAATTATTAATAAATTTTCTGAAAAGCGTAAGTAGAGTAGGTACTCGAGTGTTTCTTGGTTTGTAATTTTATCGATTTCTAGCGAAACAATTTAATAAAATTTAGTTAGATAAGAGAAAAACAAATAACATAAAGCTCGTGAATCGAATCAAAGTAGGTCAAGGGAAAGGTGTGGTGATCGAAATATCAATATGAAGAAGAAAAAAGCGCAGTGATTCTTTGAGTTTTTCAACAAACGTTGCGACTCGTTTCCATAATTTCATATTAAAAATAGTTCAGGAACAGGTTTAAACATTAATAATCACTCCATATATATATAAAAAAATTCTAGATATGGAGACAGTGATATATGGGGAAAACAAAAATTGGCATGGCAAAGATAAAACAAAATAATTTTTTTCGCTCATCTGCATCCATATACGAACAGAAAACATACGACACGTGATTATATAACAAGATTAAACATAGAAACAGATAAGAATCCAATCTAATGACGAGATTACAACTAAATATGATTAAAGAAATTAACCTAAAAGAAAAATGCTGAAAGAATTTAGCCAACAATATTTTGATAATCTACGACTGTAATATAAGAAGTTAAGAACAGAAACATTCTTTTATATACCTGCCAACAATGTTATTAATTTTAATTAAAAAATAAGATAATTACGATTAAAAAAATATTGTTCTGTATCTTAATCTTGCGTATCCGGATATTATGCAATATTCGTTCTCCTACCAAGAAAAGTTAAGTTCCTGTATACGCCTAAATATTAGTAACTTACACATATTTTATTTTACAAAAGTTTCGATGAAAATTGTTTAAAAAATTTTAAATTTTTTATTATTAAATACAATTATTATAAAAAGAATTTATCACTGCGTAGAAAATAGATCAGTAGTTTTTCGTGTCAAATAATAATTAGAATTTCTAAATCGTACGAAATATTTCCGGTTTCCTAATAAAAGGAGGGAGGAGGAGAAAAAAAAAGATACGTCGAGATGAAGATAACTTGACTGGAGAGCGATGAACAGTTAAATAGTCGGAGGCGGAGCTACATCTTCCACGCAGGCGCATTAGTCACCGCTAGAGGGTTTCAGAACGCAGACGTTCGTTTCGAAGTAGGGTTAAGGTGGTGCTGTCGCTTTTTTCTCATTCTCTGCTGAGAAATGGTACTAATTAGGAGTTTTAAAAGACTTACGGTTATCTGATGTATTTTAAAAACAATGGGGAAGATAAAAACGTTCGAAATCGTTCTAGATAGCAACAGGACTGTGTATTATCCCGGTCAACAAGTGCTAGGGAAATGTGTTGTGGACTTGAGAGGAGACATGAAGATGAAAACGTTGAGGATATATATGAGAGGTGTTGCTAAAGTGCATTGGACAGAATCGAGGAGTACGGGAAACCGTTTAGGAGCTTATACAGAACATTATAATGCCGAAATTGAATATTTCTTCAAGAGGCAAGTACTTTTTGGTACAGGTGAGTAGCTCGTATTGAGTGCCTCATCAGCCACTGTATAAATATACTATTATTATTATTTAATTCTTATATATTTTAATACTAGACTATCTATTTAAGAGCAAATGATCAGATTTTTACATAAATTTACAAATAAATAACATATTTAATATATAAAAGATGATTGAAAATATATTCTTTGTTCTGTATGACTAAAAAAAATAGTGAATCATTGATATTCGTGCAACAGATATCAACTGTTAAAATTAGTTTTAAACTTTTTATCTATTAACCTGTCGTCTTCCCTTCGAGATAAGATAAACTTTGCCTTGCACACGAGTTCTCTTTCAAATATATAACATTTATTTATTTACATGATTTCCTACGTTTATTGATTTTTGATTAATTTAAAGTTTATATACAATATTTTTATTGTGTGTTTATATGCGCGAATTTAATAAACACATTTTAATTATTAATTTTCTTGGTAATTTTTAATAAGATGATAAAAATTAAATTAGGAAAACTGTTTAAAACAATATATTTGCTTTTCAATAGTGTATTTTCATTTAGTCATAAAATTATGAAAGCATAAACTATACTTCTTTTATATATCAATTATCAATTTTTATATAAAATTTTTCAGAAAGAATCAAATTATAAAATCATAAAAAATGCCTGTAAAAACTGGTCATTATTGAAAATTGAACTGCTCTAGTCATTACTGAAAATTGCCATATTTTTTCAGTAATGACCAGATAGGAATTTTTATCTACACATTGCTCATTTACTAATTACGTTATTTATCCTCTTGTAAATCAGATATTTGTGTGGAAGACAACAGAGAGAGTTTTCATAATTAATCTTTCTAAGCTGTGCATATGTCAAGACCATTTATCTGATTGTTATTTGAATATTGCTTGCTTTTTTTTATTTCAAAATTAATTTTTAAATCTTGATTTTGGCCTTCACAGAATCATGACAACAATAATAATTCTAATATTCTTCAAGTATATAGATCCAAAATCTTCTTTCTAAAAGTCCTTGGATATATATAAATTTCTGAAAATGTTTTAAATTGTGTGAAGTTTGTTATGGTTGGTTACTTGAAATATAAAATATGATAAACAAAATATATTTATTGTTCATTAAACTTAACTTTCACCTAATTTTAACTATCTTCAAAATTTTACTACAAACAAATTCTATAGTAAATTGATATAAGTAAAAAAAAATTTGAGAAAGCAGATTTTAAGTATAATGTTTTTATTTACATTACTTCTTATACTATCTTCAAAATTTTACTACAAACAAATTCTGTAGTAAATTGATATAAGTAAAAAAAAAATTTGAGAAAGCAGATTTTAAGTATAATGTTTTTATTTACATTACTTCTTATAATACAGTATTAATTTATCTAAATTCTGACCTTAAATTATCATGTAGAAAGTTTGATAATTTATATCAATGGTTGACTAAAGCTTATTGAAATATTTTTTGAGTATATTTATGCAATTAATGCAACTGAATGAAAATATTTTTTAAATCATATAATTTCTTAAATCAGTTTCAATTATTTTATAGAACAAATATTAAAAAAAATTCCTTTAGCAATTGATTCATAGTGTAATTTGATGATTAATATAATTCTCTATAAAATTATAGAGAATGATTGATTAAATTGTTATCTGTTTACAACAAAAGCATATAACAGCTAACAAATGAGTTTACATTTCCTTGCTTAACTGAATAGTCTTGGATGAGAGATTTTTTTTTCAGTAAATGCCCTTGGTTTGGCTCACCTGAAAGGAAAAGTTATATATGAAGAAAGTAGTTATTATTAATTAGAAAATTTAATAATCAAAAAAACAATTTTAACTATGAAAATGTCATTCACAACCATAACCAGAAACATAGCAATTTATTATTGTGGTTTATCACATCACTCACCTTAAGTTAATGTAGTTCAGAATATGGGAGAGCCTGGATATAGGATTATAATTCTTAAGAAGAAATAAGATTTGATAATTGAATATTATTTTTAATACTATTATAACAAATATAAATATTATTAGTAAATTAATGTTGCTGATTTTCGATTTTTCTTCCTCATGAATGTTTGGATTTTAGCAATTAATGTATGGTCAACTTATGACTGTCATTTTATCTTATGTTTTTCTTTTGATTTTATCTACAAAATAAATACAGATATTGTTATCTCCTTTAACTGATTATCTGTTGCTTTTAATGCCCCAGAATGTGTTTTATTTTTCCTTAGATAATTTTTTTACATATGTGTTTAAATATTAAGATTATATGACTAATGAAAGTACAAGTAATTATAAATTAATAAGACAAAATGAATTTCAAATCTGCTTACATGGATATACTAGATAAACAAAAATTTTATTTAAGATAATTTTGAATAAAATTAATAGAAATTTTTAGAATACAAATATTTATTTTATAGAATAACAAATATATTAAAAATATGATTAAATTTATATAATTATTGTACATTATTGAAAGCTTTCCTTTTGGAGCTAACTATAGATTTTGATAAATTTAAATAAATATTCAAGCTAATGTATAATTCAATATGACTAATTTTTATAACATTCAAAAAATTAATAGATGTACAGTACACTATTAGTTATTGGCAACTGATAACTATGTTTTTCTCTATTATAATTGTTATTTTAGCATAAATAGCTTTAAAAATTCTTTATAAAGAATTAAATAAGAGCTCTGATTATTTTTCAGATTTTTTTTTATTTAAATATTTTTATACAGAATATTAATCATCAATAAAATATTTTAAATTTATAAATTAGAGAAGATTAAAGTTCCATAATATGATATTTGTTAGTTACTTAAATTTTATTAGAATATAAGATTATCTAGTTCCCCATAAAAACCTTCTCAACACTAAATCTGGATCCTCAAAGATTCCAGACTCTTATGTAACAGCATTGCTTACATTTAGAGTACAGTATTTAGTTATGACACTACTTGAAACAAGATACAGCTGTTATCTAAGTCAGTTTTATTAAAATAATATAATAATTAGATATAAATTAATTTAA
Organism: Olivierus martensii; assembly: GCA_000484575.1. Taxonomy (NCBI): domain Eukaryota; kingdom Metazoa; phylum Arthropoda; class Arachnida; order Scorpiones; family Buthidae; genus Olivierus; species Olivierus martensii. The sequence goes on from AYEL01087858.1 coordinate 33,723, forward strand.
TTAATAACAATATACTGTAATAATAATAATTTAAAAAACTTCTAAGGATGAGAAATCAAATGCATAATAATTATTTAAATGATAAATTAAAAGAATGATATATCTAAAAATGTATTTTTTATAACTTAGATAATAAAATCTAGTAATTAGATACATTCATAATTTTTAATATGAAAATGATTATATATTTTCATGTGAAATTTTTAAAATTCTCAATATTCTTATATGATTCAAATTTTATAAATTATTGTAATGTATATCACCTTTATTACATTATTACTTCATTGGACAATAAATTTCAGTGAAATATGAAACAAAAATCAATTTTTCCCATGGTAACATTCAAAAGACAACTTTGACATTTAATCTACCATAATATTTTTCAATACAATATTTGAAATGATGTGTACACAATTTTTAATTTTCAATATTTTTTTCTTTTTTACAATAATATAACAGTATATTAAGAACTTTGACATTTAATCTACCATAATATTTTCAATACAATATTTGAAATGATGTATACACAATTTTTAATTTTCAATATTTTTTTCTTTTTTACAATAATATAACAGTATATTAACAGTTTCTATTAACTTATAAGAACTATTTTATTCATTTTTGTTAAATTATAAAAATGACATTTTATGAAAATAGTAAGTTATAGCTTTTATTCATTTATCAAGATTCAAAATGTAGATAGATACAGATTATTTATCATTTTATTAACTAATAATTCAGTAATTAGTAGCAGAAAATAATTACAGTGAATAATTCTTCTAATGAAAATATTTTAACGATATAATTTACCTGGTTTTACCAACGTGCAAGTCTCACTTTCGAGTTGGCTACCATGAAATTTGAAGTGGTAGCCAATTGTCTACTCAACTTTTTGAAATTTGTCAAGCCCTGAGTATTCATCATCTATGTAAAAACAAAATATTTTACATAATATAAAAGAGCATATCATCAATATATTGTTTAGATATTTATTATCTGTAAGATGTGTATTATCATCAAATATAAAAATATCATAATGTTTTCAGTACATTAAATTACATTAATACATTTCTTACATTTTAAATTGCATGCACTTTTTATTATTCAGAAAATACCTTATTTTCAGAATAGAACTAATTTGTTTAAAACAATAATAAAAATCAGTTTTAGGAAAATTAATCACTCTCTTTTTAAAATACCTGAATAATTAAACTGACCTACTGGGAATGTTCTGCAAATTCAAATGGTATTTAAAGTATTATCATGATATTATAAAAATGACAGATTACAATGCAAAAATATCTTACTTTATAAACTAATACCTTACATAACACTTGCAGGCAGTAAAAGTTTAATAATGGGAATGTTTTTGACCTTAGGAGAGAATAAACCAAGCACTATGTAGCAGAAATACGTTTATTTATTCTCCTATTTATATTGAAGATAGCAGTTATATATGTCTTATTTTGTTTTTGATCTTTTTTAGAATCATCTTTAATCATATATATAGAAGCAGAAATTAAAAACAAATATATTGTTTATATTTGCATGTTTATTAGTATTTAGCTGAAACCAGATCTATGAAGCAAATTCAAATATATATTTATTTAAATTAAATTCAGACATTTATTTTCTATAACTGTTTAGAATAACTTTATATAACATTTTTATGTATTTATTTTCAATCAAACAACTTAAAATTTGAACTAAAATAATAATTCCATGTTTAATGAATGTTTGGATTTTACATTAAGGCTTCCATTTTTCAATTTATTCAATATAACTATTTAATTAAGATTTATTCTATAAAGTTCTCATATATAAGGCTTAATTAAGAAATACCAGGATTGCACACAAAGCTTAATATCTAGTAAATGAAATTATAAGATAGCAACATGATAAGACGTAGTGATCATTTATGAGTTGATCAGTACTGAGTATAATTTGATAATTAAAATTTTATAGTAGCTTTGGAAATTCTATTGTTTTTAACCCCAGTGATTGAAGAACAAAGGCATCTGTTTCACTTATTTCAAACTTGGAAGGACAGTGACAGAAACGTTTCAAATGCATCACTTCTATACACTGCTCCATATTAATTAAACACATATTTCAAGACATAAAATAAGCAACTTCTAAAAAAAAATTTATTAAAGTACTTTCAGCTCTATTGAGTCCTCATCAGTAAACTCTACAATTCAAACTAAATTCTAAAGAATACAATTGACAAGCGGTTAAATATTCGAACATACATTCTAAATTAAAAAAAAAAAAAAATTTCTAGCCTTCAAAATTCAAAAAACGTTCATCCATCGATCCTAGCACATAAGGCATCGTAACATAATTATGTAGAAATTATCACAGCACAAACTAATATTAATACTAACATTATCCCAAAATTCGGGAATAATGCCAAAACCCAATCATAGTTACGTGGTCCTTCCCAAATGCATCGCTCTATATCTACATTCTTCATATTCCCATGCTGTACTAATTGTTTTGGGATCATTGAGATTTATTATACTAGTCCCTTTTGATTCAATGATCCCAAAGCAATTAGTACAGCATGGGAATACAAAGAGTAGAAATAGAGCGATGCATTTGCAAAGGACCATGTAACAACAATTGGGTTTTGGCATTATTCCCAATTTTTGGGATAATGTTAGTATTAATATTAGTTTGTGCTGTGATAATTTCTACTTAATTATGTTACGATGCCTTATGTGCTAGGATCGATGGATGAATGTTTTTTGAATTTTGAAGGCTAGAATATTATTTTTTAAATTTAGAATGTATGTTCGAATATTTAACTGCTTGTCAATTGTATTCTTTAGAATTTAGTTTGATTTGTAGACTTTACTGATGAGGACTCGATAGAGCTGAAAGTACTTTAATAAATTTTCTGTTTTTTTTTTTTTTTGAGAAGTTTCTTATTTTTTGCCTGCTTTAAGAGCTTGAAATATATGTATTTAGAAACATTTCAACTTTTAACAACAGCGTTTGCAGATGCTTTAAATTGGCCCATGTATTTTGAGGCATTTTAAAGAAGGCAGACCTTCAATCAAAGATGAAAGACCAGATAGGCCTTCAGTTTCAATGCTGATGAAAAGTTATCCAAATTCAAAAAATTATCCATGTCAATTAGCAATTGCCTGTTAAAGAGGTTGTAGAAGAAACAGAAATATCATATGGGTTTCACCAAGATATTTTGACTAAGGTCGACACTGATGACAATGCACCAGCTCTCACTTCCCTTCTAGTTTGACAGTTTGGCAAAGAAAAAGTCACCCTCTTTCTCCAGTCACCGTAATGACTTGATTTTGCACTATGTGACATTTTTGTTTCCAAAATTGAAGAGTTCATTAAAATGACTAAAGAAAGAAAATTTTGAAATTGAGAATGATTCTCAATAGTGCCTACTAAAAATGCTTCCAGCAGTGGAAAAGGCATTGGCAATGATGTGTAGCAACTTCATAAGATTATTTCAATGATCATTTTAATTTAGAATAATTTTTTATTAATAAAGTTTTATGGTGTTAATCCAGCTATTTTTTGATCAACCTTCTATAAATGGTCCTTAAAAAAAAATTAAAAATATTCCTCTTGTTAAACTTTTACTGCCACTGGAGTTATGTAACGAAACCTTCTATAAATGGTCCTTAAAAAAAATTAAAAATATTCCTCTTGTTAAACTTTTACTGCCACTGGAGTTATGTAACGTGTGAATTAAAAATTACACCATACATAACTTTAATGGCAATAAAACTATTTTAAGTTTAAAATGGAAGTTAAAAACATATTTTAACATCAATATTAAGATTGTAGTCAATTATTTATTTTAAAACTTGATGGTTGTTTTTAACTTTCACTATTGATTTTCTTTAAAAAAAATTCACTTTATTTTCAGGTGAATACAATAATATATATAGAAATCCACTAAACTAAATCAATAAAAATTATTATTATATAACATGTAATATATTAAATACTTACTTTAACAACAATAGCATCTTGATATCTTTCAGTCGGTAACTGTAAAAACAAATATTTTCATTAGATAAAAATATATCATCTATACTAAAAATAATTCACTTATGTATTATAAAAAAGTTACATATTTAAAAACATAGCAATTACATAAATATCTAGTTTATTTAAAAAACTTTCTATACTTAGCTATAATTTTACTTGAGATCATTTTTATAAAAATGAAAATGAAATACTTTTCAAAGATTTAAACAATCTTTATGAGTTTAACAGTTCATAACAGTTTGATAAATCTTTATAGAATTGAAAATCCAATTCAATAAAGACTATTATTAAATTTATGTAAGATTTATTTCTATAGAACTAACAATTGAATAAATTACTTTAATTGCAAATTTTAAGGAAAAAAAAGGTCTCAGTGTTCTTTCTCTTAATTTTATGATAATTTTACAACTAAGAAAATTCAAAATTAAAAATTATAATGGATGACCAGAGATTTATGTTTTGCTCTAGTTATAATAAACTGTAATAATTTTTCATAATTCTGAAAATAATGATTATTAATATTACATTTAAAATTGCTAAAATGAACTATAAATATTCAAATTTTTAATTATCTAATTTAGTAAAAATTATAAATATTAAGTGAAATAAAATTTATTAAGGTTATCGTTTTTAAATTGCACAAAATTTTTTATTTTTTAATTCTTATATAATGCTGTATACATATGTATCATTAATATAGTGAGATACCATCAATTTTGAAAGTAGTAGTCATCTTGCTGTCAAAAAAATGAAAAAAGGGAAGGCACCAGGAGAAGATGGCATCACAGTAGCTATCTTACATGAAGGAGGAGAACAAATCTTTTTAATTCTTATATAATGCTGTATAAATATGTATCATTAATATAGTGAGATACCATCAATTTTGAAAGAAGTAGTCATCTTGCTGTCAAGAAAATGAAAAAACGGAAGGCACCAGGAGAAGATGGCATCACAGTAGCTATCTTACATGAAGGAGGAGAACAAATAGAAGACATTCTAACAGATTTGTTTAAACAAAAAGATGTACTAGAAGATTGAAAGAATGCAACAGTTATTTTTTTGCACAAGAAAGGGGAAAGGGAGGATATCTCAAATTACAGACCTATCAGTCTTTTATCTGTATTGTATAAAGTTTTTACTCACATTTTGGCAGATGGATTAAAACGATCACTGGATGAAGCATAGCCAAGAGAACAAGCAGGATTCAGAGCAAGATATAGTACCATGGATCACATTTTTGTATTGCGAAAAATTTTGGAAAGAACAAATGAGTATGAAATTCCACTTTGTTTAGCGTTCATTGATTATGAAAAAGCTTTTGATAGTGTTATGACATCTGCTGTGCTAAATGCTTTGGCTAATAATGATATTGATTCAGGATATGTTGATATTTTCAGCAAAATCTACAGTCAAGCATCAGCAAGAATTAGATTGCATAAATATAGTGAGAAAATTAAAATAGGAAAAGGTGTTAGACAAGGTGATACTATTTCACCAAAACTGTTTTCTGCAGTCCTTTTGGTGAAATAGTATCACCTTGTCTAACACCTTTTCCTATTTCACCAAAACTGTTTTCTGCAATCCTTGAAGAAGTAATCAAAAAAAGGATTGGGATAAAACTGGTCTCAAAATAGACGGAGAATATCTAAGTCATCTACGATTTGCTCTGATGTAGTCTTGCTAGCTTTGAATCCAAATGAACTACAGCATATGATACAAAGCTTGGCCATAGAAAGCAAGAAAGTAGGACTTAGAATAAACATAAGTAAAACTAAGGTCATGTACAGTAATTTTGCTGATCAACAGAAGATAAAACTAGATAACATAGTTCTAGAGGAAGTCAGTGGTTATATTTACCTTGGACAACTGCTCACTCTAGATGGTGACCTTATGCCAGAAATAAACAGGAGAATTAAATTAGCTTGGAGTGCTTTTGGTAGAAACAACTTAATTTTAAAAGGAAAAATGCCACTTTGCTTGAAAAGACAAATATTTGATCAGTGTATTCTGCCAGTTTTAACTTATGGATGCTTGAAAAGACAAATATTTGATCAGTGTATTCTGCCAGCTTTAACTTATGAATCAGAAACTTGGGCACTAACGAAAAGAGCTATTAAAAGGCTTCAAACAACACAAAGGAGTATGGAAAAATGCATGCTGGGAATAACTAGAAGAGACAGAAAAGGTAATACTTGGGTAAGGAATCAAACAAAAGTTATAGATGTAATCCAAAAGATAAAGAAGAAGTGATTATGATGATGATATAATATTTTATAAACAAACAATTTGAGGATGCAAAAATTATCTTAAGATAGTCTAGCAATATATAGTCTATTCTATAGTCTAGCAATATATTCAGTATATTCTATAGTCTAGCAATGCCTCTGCAATAGTAATTCAAACATTATTTTTTTAGATGATTTTTTGTTAATGTAATTAAACAGACACAAATTGAATAAAAATAATCATGATTATTCAATATTTAATTTGAATTGAATATTGTTTTGTTGTATATAGTTGATCCCTGACTTATATGATTTTAACTTAACACAAATTTCAGACTTATTGACCAATTCAAATCCATTTTCAAGTCATGTCATCTGTTAGTTGTTACCAATAATTTTTGTTATGAATTATGTCTGCCAGATTGCTGGTAAGCAAAACAGAGAACTGGGTTCAATTCTGGATCCCATACCTCCAGCAGGGGTCTGGGGCTAGCCTGTTAAATCCTATCTTCAATCTTCCAATTGATCACATCATTGGTGTGATCAATTGGAAATTTGAAGATGAGTGTGATAAGATGGTATCTCCTAGATATCACCTAATATAAATATTGCATTTCATTTGATTTTATGTAAAGAAAATTGAATAGCAATATTTTTTTGATGGACTTATTTAAAAAATACAACTGAAATTTATATAAAATTTAAGATATTTTAAAAATAAATTTCTGTAAAAGTAACTTTCAGCTACAAAAAAAAATAAATTTCCACTTTTTGATCTCTACTACCAGAGAAATAAATATAATAGAATTCATAATTGCCATATACATTCATGACATTATACAGCAAATTTTTAATAATTAAAGTATACTAAAACTTTATTAATACACTTCATTTATTTAATATTTTTACAATTGATAATACATACAATAAAAACATAATAAATAAATTTTAAAATAAAGATAGTTTATAGTGATAAGTATGCACTCATACATCCAGTGGTGTTATCCAGCCAATTCACACCAGTTTGACTGAACCAGTTGTAATTTTTTGTTCTTTAATTTATGTAATTTTGTTAATATTGTTCTATCATCTATAATTCTTAAATTAAACATAAATAAAAATATTTTATAAATTTCTTCAAGACCCCGACATCAAATTTAAGTGAACTGGTTGTTAAATAATTTGAATATCATCACTGAATACATCGGTGCTGTTAAGTTTTTATAATCTATACTATAAACTGCTGTATAGAAATGGTTTAATTTTTTAGAATCCTATTCAGTCCTAGTTATTAAATTAAAATGTAAGTTATGTTTTAATTTTATTTAAAACTGGTGTTTTAGTGATATATTGGATAATCTAGAATGTAATTTAGTGCAAAAGTTTGCAGCAATAGAGAATGTTTGCTCAGCAGTTTTCAATATAGATTATATCAGGTAACCAAAAAAAGTTCATACTGTTTTTATATATTTTAAAGTCGTAGTTTGCAAAAACTATGTGGAATATGTGGACCGTAATTTTTTGTTATAAGCTGAAAAAATAAGATAATATAAAAATTTTTGAACCTTAAGGACCAAAAATTATTAAGCATAACTGAATACCACACAAACCTTTTTGGTTACCCGATATTTAACAAGATATTAACTTTTAATATATAATTAATTAAATGTTCAAATGAATATGTATAATAGGGCATTGAAGCAATCACCTTCCTTTTTCAATTTAGCCATGAATCAATTATTCAGGAAATTACAATTTCTGACAAACTTGATATAAATATTAAAACTAATGAAAAATGGAGCTCGGACTCATCGAATCTCAAACAGAATATTGAGTCTGAATAACTGATAAAAGACTTGCCAAGTCTGAGTACTCAGACCTGAAGAACCTTAGTCCATACTAGTTCAGTTATCAAAACCATTAATCCATTGATAGTTTATTCATTCTGAATCAATTAAAAAAATTATAAGAATTAAGAAAAAATCTGTCTAATGAAAAATTTATTAATTATAGAAACAAAATAGTTTTTATTTCATTATATAATTTTTAATTTAGTTTAGTTTTTTGTTTTCATTATACAGTATTATATTAAAACTAGTTATAAATTTTAAATAGGATGAAATTTCTAAAGTCAGATCTATTAGCAAGAAATTTTTTAAATCAAAGTTTTCTATTTAGGAAAAAAGGCAATATAGAAATGCATTTATTTTTTAATTTTTATTGTATTGACATTCACATTGTTTCATACTGACTAGAATTTTGAAAACTAAATAAAAATTTCTCTAGCAGAAAGACCATTCATCCCTCAGGCAAAGAGAATGCAGGCATTTCTCTAATGGCCTAAGATGAAAGATTAAAAATTTATACTGACTTTTTTCTAATAAAATCTTTTAACTCAATGTTTATGTTTATATCCATTAAAAAAATGTAATCAAATTTTTCTAAAGCAATCATATGATTGCTTTAAAAAAAGTGTATAAATTAACTGAAAAATCCCAGGAAAAACTATCCATTTTAATAATTTAAAATAATTTAGACTAGACTAATGTTAGCATCATCTCTGAATTATGAAATAAATTATGTTACATTTATTTTTATTATTTGTTTATTTTGTAATTCAGAGATGGCACTAACATTAGTCTAAATTATTTGAAATTATTAAATTTCCATTAGAATCAAGGATTATTTAGGTAGAATTAGGATCTATATATGTCCAGTTATATTGTGAAAATTTTTGGAGAAAGCTTTGCAATCTTGAAATAATGCAACAACAATCATATTCATATCATTTTTTATTTTCAAAGAAAAACTCAGAAAATAACAGCATTTATAGAAGAAAAGTTTATTAATAAAATGGTTTTAACAAAAACGTTTCTATTAATAAAGGATTTTCCTTATTTAAATACTATTATTTTTTTCTCATAAAGTAAGAATTAAATAACTATAATTTTATAATTCACTTGCTGTTATCATAATGATTAAAATTTTTCTAAAATTTGAAAATAAAATAGAATGTTCGTACATGTGAAAATTTGTAATTCAGATGTCCATTACTAAAATAATATTGAATTATTACTATTACTAATTTTGCTTCTACTACCTCCTCAAGTGCAAAGTACAATTACTTAGGCAGGAAAAAAATATACACAATTTTTAAACCAATTAAAATTTGTATATATTTCTTCACTACATAAATAACTATTTGTGATTTATAGGATTCACTTACCTCCCAAATTTCATTAATTAAAAGTTGTGTATTATCCCTGGCCAAAGATTTCAGATATTCATCAGGTTCATTTCTATAGGAAAAGGAAAAAAAAAAAAGCACCACACATTATATCAGCTATAATAAAATTTTTAGATAGAAATATCTATAAGAATTATAATATACCATAAATGTTTTATAATATATAATAATAGCTCAAGAAAAGAATCATGTTGAAAATCTGCAATATAATTAGAAAATTTTTTAATACAAATATCACATAATCAACACCTCATGCTCACAATAATTTTCAATTTATTTTTGTTTAAGTTAACTGATATTTGACCTTAGCCCATATGGTAACTTTTGGCAATAGTACTTGATTACCCAGCAATTCTCAATATAAGAAATTTTCTAACCCAAACATTGCAAAGTCGTGAATTAGAACGAATGCAATAATTCCAATTATAAGCTAAACCTAACGGCATTGGATTAAAATAAATAGGGATCCCTTATTCATAAATATCTCTACATATTGCATTGTTTAATCAGTCTTAATTAAATTTTAAGTATATCCTAGTTGAATTAAAATTTTCTGAAAATTTTAGCTCATCTGGGCTGAAATTGAAAGATGATTTTCTTCATTAGAAATATCTCCATACATCACATCATTCAACTGATTTCAAAGAAATCTGGACTGTAAATGTTCCTTCTGTTATTTAAGGCTTTCTGAAAAATTTGATCCAATAGGACCAAAATGAAGATAATAGGAGGTTCTTTCAACATGAAATTTTCTATAGGCCATATCCATTCAATCAATTTTACCCATATCTGATATGTATATGTTTATTCTTTTATTTAATGTAAATAATGTTTATAATGTAATAATATAAATAATGTAAATTTAATGTTAATATAAATTTAAAAATTTATATTCAATCAGATTAAAAATAAAGAGAGTGTTTAATTATGTATTAACATGTTAGAATGTCTCTCTGAGGAAAATGATTTTCATTTAAAAAATAAATGACATACAATTAAAAACATCTAATATATAAAAAACAAGCCAAATATTGTACTAATAAATTAGCATATTTATTACAATTTTGATGAAGCTACTTGGTTGATGATTTAAGAACAAGCCAAATATCATACTAATAAATTAGCATATTTATTACAATTTTGATGAAGCTACTTGGTTGATGATTTAAGAAAATAATGTCAATCAATAACTATATATAAGTTGTAACAAATAATTTTAATTTCTTAGTACTATAGTTGGCTTTATTTTTTCACATATTAGATATTTTTGATTTTGATTATATATATACAGGAATACCTCGATTATTGCAGTTTCGATTATTGCTTTTTCGAATTATCGCGGTTTATAATTTGATACCAAAATTCCAATTATTGCGATCCAAATTCGAATTATCGCGGTTTCAAGATATAGCCCACTACATATGTAACCAGAATTACATTTACCCACCAAGTAGCTCTCTTAAAGCACTTCGTTTTTATCCGAGGGCGCCTACTCACTGCTCATCAGTAACTGTCCGCCAATGCCTGAAGTAAATATGGACAAGGCCAGCTTAAACCCGGTAAGCAAACGATGCACCATATCGGGGCGCCTTAAGAAGGAGGCACCAAAATTATCATTTTATCAATATTGTAAAGGTGCTGAGTAGATGTTACAAGGAAGCTATATTTGTCTTCAACTTATAATGCTATTGACTTATGACTACTTGTACTTACAACAGTGACATAATTGATAGATTCTGTAATTAGTCAATGTAGCTCATATGAAATGGTCTGCTATACTAATATTATATTTTTATATCTATTCCTATAGTTTTGTATTTGCTAAGTTTATTATGATAATGTGAAGTGTCCTAAATTTAGAACATTCCAGACTTCCAACTGGTCCAACATATCACTTCAGGATTCAGTTTGAAGCAATTATAAATCAAGAATTATCTGTACATATTTTATTTGAGAAATTAATTTTTATTTTCATTCTTGTAAGTTATTAAACCATTAAATTATTTAAAAGCATTTGTAGAATCATTGACAATTCTATATTTTAACTATGCTGCTGATCAATAGAGATTGTATATTACCAATCAATTTGAATTTCAATGAAGATCTATTTCAAATTTATATTAAAAAAGTATGCAGAATTGTCTAGTTTTAGATTGTATCTTCAGTTTACAATCATTCTAAATATAAAATTATTACTATTTTGTTCACTTAAATTTGAGAGTAGCAGATGAAAATGTGAAAGAAAACCTATTGGATTTCATAAAGAAAGTTTTACTATTATTCTGTTGTGAACAAAATCATCCAATAAAAGATAATAAAGAAATATTTTATAAATTATTCTAATGAACTCATATATTATAAACACAGAAAACTTGATTAACCTCAGCATACTCTTGGAAGCATAATTGGGGCATAGATCCCATTCTATATCTTGAATCATCATTTCCAGATGGAGTTCTGCTTCTTCCTCCAAGTCTTCCTCTTGGTGAAATTCGATAAGATGTATTATTTTCATCTACAATGACAAATAAAGATTATCATATTTACAATATTGTATAAATAAAATAACTTAATAAATTATGTCATTGATTTAGTAATACAATTTGATTCAAAATCAAATTTTCCTGATTAAAATCTTTCAATTTTAATCATAAAGATGAAATGCTTTTTATTTCAAAACCATTTGACAAAATATAATATTTCAGAAATTATAGAGTTTACTAGTTTTAGAATAATCATTGCTTACAAAACAATATTCAAAAATAAAAGAGTTTAAAGAGCATAAATTATATAAATAATTTTATATTATTATTATTTTTTTATTTTTTTATATGTACATTTTATACATATAAACTTTTAAAAACTGCTTAAATTCTGATATTTAGCAAATAGAAATAAAAAGCACTTAATGCAGCTGAGATAAATATAGATAAACTTTAATTACCTATAATATTACTAACGTTTTCGGCGTTATGCCATCATCGGGTACAAAAAAACTTAAAAGTTCGAATAAGATTCGAACGACTTGCTAAATATATATTTTATGATACTCTTTTAAAGTTTATTTTTTGAGTTATTTAAAGTTATTTATTTATATAGATAATTCTCAATTTGCAAGTTTTTACATTTCATGAGTTCTTTTTTTCAAATATAAAGTATCAAAACAGTCAAAAATATAAACATTAATTACAATAAATAAATGATAAACATTCATAAAAAGGCATTCAAAACCACATATGTATCAATAGCTATACAATATACTGTATTACAAGTTTGGTGGGTTACAAAATCAGAAAAATCAATATTGAGAAGCAGCAGCAGCAGCAGCAAACCCTCTGGTTGTCATTATGTAAATAATTTTCATTTTCAGATTATGCCTAAGACAGTAGTTAATTTATATAAAAAATCATCTACTTATCTGTTAATAATGAAGGATAAAAATTCTTTATTAACATTTATATAAGAAATAATTTTATTATTATTATTATAATTAGTTTGATTTTAAAGGCCATGCTTCCACTTTTTTTAAAAAATAAATCATTATTTACTCAAACTAATGATTTTGTTGATCTTCATTTACTTTTATTATGGTTAAATTCCATTGTTAAGAACAGCTTTCATCACTGACATTATGCATAAAGGAAATTGATTCTCGTTTTATGAATTCTTATTTTATGAGCATACTCTAGAAAGCAACTAATTTGTAAAGATGGTAACTACTTGTATATCATTAGACAGTACTATTAAATTCATAATCATATATAGCCTTCATTTGTAATATATTTTAAGAATTTTCTAATACAGACTGTCCTTGATTTATGTATATCTGACATATGCAGAATTGTATTTATGTAGAGATTTTGTTTTATAAGAAAAATATACTGATCATAGCAAATAAAGTTATAATGCTTATATAAGCATTTTTCTCCTAATTTCAACATTTATCATGCATACATGTATTTTATGGCTTATTAGGTTAGTTTTAATTAACAAGATGGGCAAGGACCCAGATCTCTGCTGAAAAACTAACGGTGTAGAACTTGGAATTGAATCCAGATCCTCCAAGATGGTAAGCAAATACTTTATCGCACAATTTAAGTGCTTATCTAACTATTGTTAAGCATTTCATCAGTTATCTATCTTTAATGTAACAATTTTTAATGTTCTTTGTGACACAGTATACAGTACTACAAGTAGTCTTAATTAAACTTATGACTGCCTTGACTTACAACAACTTGTATGTATAATCATTCATATAAAACCACTTGCCTTACTTGTAAATCAGAAAGCCAAAAGCACTATTAGCAAGGAGATATTTATTGATATAAAACGTTTTCGGACCCTTTCTCGGTCCCTCTTCAGTATACAGCTTTGTTTACATTAAGAACACAAGAACATTTTCTTGTATGATGGCAATGTCATCAATAAATTCTTTTATTGGTCAATATAACTGGTCTGAGTTTGATTCCCTGACCCAATAGTCTGATACACAAAAAGCATCATTTTTGGTTCTTGTATTTGTTCTGGTTCTTGCATTTTGTGTTCATTAAGTTTATTACAATAAAGCAAAGTATAATAATAAATATTGGTAGTGACAATCTATAAATTTTGGACATTTCTAACTTATGACAGCAGGGTTTGAAATTCTTGGAACTGAACTCAAACATAAGTTGAAGATTATCTGTACTGTAGTACTGTATAAGGTATGACTGACATATATATAATTTGACTTATATAAGGTTTCAAGGAACAATCCACTTATGTAAGACAGGAACTGCCTATAGAGTGGAATCCATAGAACTTTCTAGAAGGAAAAGGAACTATAATGTAATAAATAAAAATATCCTGAAAGAACTCTCACTCTTGTGGCAATGGTGTATAAAATATTGTCTGTAAAAATATAGTGAAAGATAGATATTAAAGTTATCATTCAAGCTAAAATATTAATAATTATTGCATTGTGGGTTACCTCAACATAAGTTGAAGATACTTAGATAGTATAATGAGATTTGATTAATTAATCAAACAATAATCCAAAAATACTATCCCAAAAACTTATTAATAGCTTATTCTAAAATATCACTAATGTTATTTAGGCTAGTATTAAGTTGTTATTAAAATGTCTTGAGAAATAAAGATTATTTCCTCATTTCCTTTTGAAAATATTTTTAATCAAAATTATATGCCTTAAAATATATTGAAGAGAAAAATCAAATTAAACTGGTTTTGAACCAAAATCATAACTAGAATGAAAATAAAAATTTAAAAATAGAAAATAAATTGAATGTGAAAAATTAATTTTGGTTTATATCTGTAATGATATATTTAAAAAGTTTTAAAATATATAATTTTAATGAAATCTAAATTTATATTATTACAATTTTGATTTCATTTCTGACTAAAATTTTTATTTTAATCATTTCCTGTAATGTTGATTTTTGATTCATTCATTATGACTTATCATTCTAATATTTAAACAGGTTTTCTTTTGTACATATTTTGAAGTAAAAGTAAATTTGTATTATGAAAACTGGTTAAAGTTTTTTGGGAATTTATTTTGATTGATATCACTGAGCATTAATATATTAATGGTAATTCAATAATTGCTTTTATTATGAAGTAAAACATTTTTAGAGTCATATCATAAAAGTACTATTAATAAATATTAAAATTGCAGTTCAAACTTTCATTTGTTTCAAAATAGTTATACATAAAATTTATATAGTTCATATCCCATAGTACATTATACAGTTATTTTTTTAAACTAAGTTTTCACATGAAGAAATATAAAATTATTGTTATTAAGTATGTGAAGTGAAGCAGAAAGAAGTAAAAAATATGAAATACAATACATTAATTTTATTATATACCAGTTAGTTCCATAAACAAACAAAAATGCATTAAAATTTATTTAAAATATTTATAGAGAAAACTGTTATTAAAGAAAGTTTTAATTTGTTAAATAAATTTTCATTGTTATTGTTTAGCAGTTTTTATTTTATGAATTTTTATTTATAAGTTAAATTAAAAATGTATTTATTATTATGAAATGAAAATCTTAAGAAAATGCATGTTATTGCATAAACATATAGTTAAATAATCTTAAATATATATATTTTGTTTGTTTGTTTGTGTTGAGTAATCTCCTAAACAATAGAATCTACAACTGCAAAACTTGGCATGATTCTCTGCAACTGTCCAACTCAAATAACTGGCCTTTTAGTGATTTTTAGAGCAATCATTGTTAAACAATTATGAACAATCCAAAAATTTCATAGTATTTAACAATTTAGTTAATGGATGGCTTCAGAATATTGTTTGAATAGGAAATAACATCATAGTTGCATCAATGTAACATCAGCAATATATAACAATGGGTGACATCATATGATTTTGATTCATGACATCTCGATGACATGACACTGTGTGACATCATGGTGGTGTCATATCAAGCAAGAACAATATCATCATGGCCTAATATTCTGATTAAATCTATATTAAAATTGGATACAAAAAGCAAATAGATTCTAAATGCCATAATTAATAAATTTTATAACAAAACGATTTTGATTGAATTCAGGATGTTGTCACAAGATTTCATGATGTAATATGACATATCAAATCGATAGTGTTACATAACCACACTGATAACATCGTCAAAAAATACTACCCCAAAAAATCAGCAGAATTTTTGCTTGATATACAGGGTGAGGAAAAACTTCATCGTAAAATTTTGTATATAAGTCAAAAATGTCTAATGAACATATGTTTTAAATGGCACCATATTTGAAGCTAGCCAATTACCATTGAGTACACACAGAGTCACGATGCATCGCATTGCCAAAACGCCTCGCTCGCCTTCTTTCTACTTTGTAGTAAATAGGAAAGCTACGCAATGCAATGCATCTTGGCAACACAATGCATCATGACGTTTTGTGTACTCAATGGTGATTGGCTAGCTTTAAAGGGTTACAACTCAAAAATGGTGTCATTTAGACCATATGTTCATTAGACATTTTTGACTTGTTTTGAGGACCTCTATCAGTACACAAAATTTTACAACAAAGTTTTTCTTCACCCTGTATACCAATACTTACTTTACATTAAAATGTTAATTATTAATTTTAAGTAAAATAATAAATGTTCTTCATGTAGTTTTTCTTCTCTAAACAATATATTAAAAAATAAAATATACTGAGTGTAAAACAATAACATAGAAAAATTCTACAAATTTAATCTTTATTTAATCCACACCGATTTAATTGTTTATTTTATAATTAAAATATTGTACTTTCTTTCAGATATGGAGAGTACCTATTATTACTTAAAAAAATATTATTAAAACTTAGAGTAAATCAAACAATAAAAAGAATTTCTGTTTTGATTTCTACCTTGTAGTTTCAAATTTAATTCATTCAATTTTACCATTAAATCAGTTAGAAAGCCAAGCTTAACTAACCAAGGAATTTGCTCTAATTCTAAACAGATTTCATTTCTGGATAATAGAAATTCTTTTACCTGCGGTAATAAATTTAAAAACTGCTCAAGTACCTTTCCTCTACTTAGCCACCTCACTGCTGTGTATGTAATAAGATCTTCAAATTCTGAACTATCTTCTTGCAGAAGTAATTTAAATAATCTGTGTTGCATTGATGCTGCTCTTATTGAATTTATTACTTTTGTTATTGTACAAATAATATTTTGAAACAGAATTACTTTTGAACACAATACTTCTTGATGAATAATGCAATGAGAGGATGTGAATTTTGGAAATGTCGGATTTTTTAGAATTTTGAAAATGTTACATTTTTTAGGAATTGCTACACTTGAGTTGCATAATAAACACAGTTTTTTCTTTATAATAAATAAAACTGTTCTTCCCACTTAACATTAAAGTTATATGTTTTCTGCTTCTTATTTCCTTTATCCATGGCGGCTACAATAATAATAAAAATAAAAGCATTTATTCAGTTATTCGGAAAGTAATTTTGGTTTTTTTCATGAAAAAGAAAAAACCGTATTTAAAGCTAGATGTATTTCAAATGTCAGCTATCAAAGTATATAATGATACATAGTTTATTATAATAAAATTGACTGGTCAAAATTAAAACTATTTTTTCCAATGGTAAAAAAAGAAATTACTTTCTGAATAGCCTAATAATTAAACAATTTCATGCATACAAGTCCAAATAGAAATGACAAATTAATGTATGAATAGAGTTAGAAGTATGAATAGATTATACCGATGATCTTGCTATCGAATGTAGGGATGTGTTGGAGAAAAAGGAGAACACGTGTTAACTGTAAGAAGGGATTCTTTATTCTAACAACAACAACAGAATTCCACTACTAATAAAGAAGGAAGTAATTTACACCAGATGTTGAGATGGGGACTAGAAAACAAACACACACAAGGGGTTGACTCACTAGTTGGAATATGGGATGTTCCAATAGTTTGCACTTATTTAATATTTAAAATTTAGAGTTTAAATACTATTTGGATGGTGGGGACCTAAAAATCGCTTTGTGCGCTATATAATAAAAAATCAAAAATTATGCTTTTTTGACATGCACTGCTTAATGTTATCAATCGGTTATTGTTATCAAAATAATCGGTCCCAAAGTGATTCTAATAAGCGGCTTCTACTGTATTTCTAAAATACCTGTTTCTAATGATACAATACATCAAAGAACTGTAGCTATGTCATGTAACATTGAAGAAAATACTTCGAAGACACTTTTAAATAAGGCTTTTTCTTTGCAAACTGACGAAACTACAGATATTTCTGGCAAAGCTCACTTAATTGCATTTGTTCGATTTGTTCATAGAAATGAAATAATTAATTAATTTTTATTTTGCCGAGAATTACCTGATAATACCACAGGACAAAATATTTTTTGTGTAATAAATTCATATTTTGAATAAATTGGCATTTCATGGAATTTCTGTGTTATAATTTCTTTTTTCTTGATTAAAAAATTTTTAAACTATTTACTCTAGAAAACTGATAATTTATTTATACACACGGAATTTGCACAGATGGTGCTCAGTCAATAAAAGGATTTGTAACAATTGCAAAAAAGTAGAATTCAAATATTTTATTTACCCATTGTTTCTTACATTGGGAAGTGCTTATAACAAAAGCTTTACCATCAGATTTGAGAAAAGTTCTGGATCAAACTATTAATATGGTTAATTTCATCAAATCGAGACCACTAAAAAGTCACCTTTTCATAAATTTATGTTCAAGCTGTGGAATCTAAATATGTTATAAAACACTGAGGTTAGATGGCTATCCAAAGGGAAAGTTTTATTACGAGTTCTTGAAATGAAAAATGATAATTTCTTTTTACTTGATTAAAAAATTTTTAAACTATTTACTCTAGAAAACTGATAATTTATTTATACACACTAATATTTTTGGCATTCCTAATAAATAATAGTTATCTCCCTGAAAATGGCAAACATAATAGGCAAACATATGAAAAAAAATTGAAAGGCTTTCCTTAATCAAACAGTGATAAATTAAGAAAGTTAATTTATTTTTATCTTAAAAATAAACAATTATTGGAATAGTGATATATTATAGCCAACAAAAATATTCAAAAACAGCTAAACTTTGCCAGCAAATCTCTATTTCTGGGATTTCAATACTTTTTTAATTATGATGATTTTATTTCAATTCAAGAATGTTACTTGAAATATCTCCAATGAAATAATATGTAATAAAGTAATTCATTTATCTAAATTTGATTCCATGCCAAGAGAGCCCAGAATTAAATTTAGACCCCATGACTTGAAAAATTTTCTTGATGGGTGTTTAGATTGAACATAAATTCCCAACTATAATCATGCTATCATAGGTGTGAAAAATTTGTAATTTGGCTTTGGATAGACAACATTACATAGTAATCAGTTAATGATAGAGAAGTAATGTTAGAAAAAAATAATTGCTTAATTTTGCTAGAAATTTGAGCACACAAATGTAACATATATATTTCACTTCAACTTTTACATACTAACCAAACCTCAAGGGAACTTTTAATCCAAATCCTATACTAATCAGCCATATTTAATCCCTTGATTTTTCATTAAAAATCTGTTAAAATTCAAGGGATTAAATATGGCTGATTAGTATAGGATTTGGATATTTCACTTCTGTATTTATGTAGTATTTTTTTGTTTTATCTACATAGATTGTTTCAGATAAAAGATAAACATTTTCTTCATTTTAAAGAACAAATAGTAATTACTCAATATTATCGTATGGTATTACTTTTTAAAATATTTATTTATCGCTAACAAATAACTGCTTAACTCCTATTAATACTATTATATTTTAAAGCACTGTAAATTAATTGCATTTTTTGAAGAAAGCATTTTTTTTGTGAATATATTAAAAATGAAAGATATATGATGTCAGATATATTTACTGTTTTTTATAGTCTCAATACAAGTATGCAGAGACCAAATGAAAATATCCTAAATTTTACTGATAAATTGTTAGGATTAAAAAAAAAAAAAAAAACTTTTATTGTTTCATTTTTAAAATATATTGAACATTCTGAGTTTAGCTGGTTAGGAAACCTAACTTCTGTTTACAACACTGTACCTATGAGAAATCATGTTCCAAATTATGGTGGATTTGAATTATAATTGAAATTTTTGAATGCATCACCAAATTACAATGGGGATTTTATGTATTGATGACTTTCAGCATGCCTGGTTCACTAAATGGATTTAAATAATGAATGCAAATTTCATTCATATCAGATAATAATGAAATTTCATATTATTTATAGGCATTTTTTGGAGAATGATCAGAGATGCAGAAATATATTGGTATTCCCCAGTTTACATATATCCAACTTTTATAAATTTGACTTTACATAAAATATTTTCCATAATTTTTTTTTTAAATTGAATTTAAAAATATTTGTAAAAATAACATGTTCAAATTTATGTTACAAATCCAAACATGATGATTTAAAAGTTTATATTTACTTGATTTATTTATGTTTGCATATTGTTAATATTGCAACATTTTTTGTTGATCTGAAATATTCTATCATTAGTATGATATTATTCCATGCTGTATTGCTTTCTTTTCAGTCAAGAAACATGGCATTATAACACTGTAGGTGTAATTACCATATCCATCTATCCCTGGTAGTTTTTGATTGAGATGGTTTATTAAAAATTTATTTTTCCAACTTATGCAAAAAACTTCAATTCAAATTGTATATAAATTATGGAATACATGTATGTATAATATGTATAGTATGTATAGTATACAGGCAGTCCTTGATTTGTACTTAACTGATTCCTGAAATATGTACAAATATAGAGCAATGTAAAAAAATTATAAAAATAGAAATATGTTTTTAAAATATTTATTTTGCAATTATTTATTGATTAGTATCTGCTGCTTACTTTATAAATTTATCAAGACATAGTCAAATTATACTTTTCATTTTCTTTTCTTGATAAGAGAATTCTGTAGCATGCTATATCTTTTCTTTGCTTTTCATAAATGACATATACACTCTCCAAAACAGATAAACTGACAACACACAACATAATTAAAACATCCTTAGTAACAACAAGTAACAATACACCACCTAACTCAAGACTGAACCTGTGACCAGGGTCGCAGAGTTGGAGTTGAGTCGGGGAGTTGGAGGTTTTTACATGGAGTCAGGAGTCGGAATTTTAAATTGCCGGAGTCAGAGTCAGATCATTTGCCATCCGACTCTGCAATTCTGGATTGCAGAGTGGAGGTTTTTGGGTGGAGTCGGAGTCAGACCTTACAAATTTTAGGGAGTCGAAGTTGGATTATTTGCCATCCGACTCTGCAACTCTGCCTGTGACACCAGAAATGGGGCGGTACTAATGATAGAGAGGAAAGGAGAATGCTTTTGAGATGCATATCAATAAAAATTTAACTTTTAAATATGTACGAATTAGTGTATTGTACAAAAGTCGAATGTACGAAAGTCGAGGACTGCCTATATACAGGTATTCTCTAGTTACCATAGCCTAGGTTGTTGTTAACTTTACTTATGTATCAATATATTCACAAAGCATTTATGTTCAAAATTTGAAATATGAATGACATTCAAATGATGAAATATTCAAATAAAATACTGCACAGATGCTCCTCTAGTTATGAATATAATTTATACAAAACTTATGTACAAATTATATTCATAACTAGAGGTGCACATGTGCAGTATTAAGTTTTATTCGTAACTCAGATATTGTTGTTAGTTGGTCTCGAAAACTACTAAAATAAATTGTATATACTGTATTTTGTAATATATCCCACAACTGTAATAATTAAAAGTTTCTTATTTCACAGATTTGAATAAAAATTTGATTTTAAAGCAAGAGCTTTGTGACTAATTGCTGTCATCTTGAAATACTGCCATAACAGGATAACTAACTGGGTAATTTTACATAATATTGGGTTGCTAGAGCATTCTGCTATCATATTGTTTAAAATTACCAAAGACTTTTTAAAATTTCATGAAATTTAAAAATGGAATTTCACATTTGTAAGTATGAATGTTTGTAACTATAGGAACATGTATATATTATTATTAAAACAACAAATCAAATCATTTAACTTATTAAAATAATAATTTTATGTAATTTGTTAATAAAAAAGTTTTTATTCATTATTCATATCATAATATATAGAATCTATTACTTTTTTATAATAAATTCTAATTATTATATATTTTATTGAATTAACTAGAGCTTATTAATTAAAACATAATTTCTATTTTCATACAACTATTGTTAACACAGCAACTTAACCTATATCTATTTTATTTCAATTTTATTAAAACCTATTTTTTTCAATTTTATTATTTTATAAAGCAAAAGCAAGATAAAACTCAGTTCAAATAAACATTATTAAAGAAATGATAATGAATTACTATTTTTATTATAGGTATTTGAAGATTAATATGTCAATAGAAAAAATAAATTAAAAAAATTTTTCAAAAATTTTTACAAAAAGAAATCGATATTGTTAAGGACTTGCATGCACAGATAGCTTTCTCGGCATGTGGCTGTTTGGCCACTTGAAATAGCGAGTGGGTGCATGAGCAGTTACTACTGCTCCCTTGCAAAATACATTCATTTGCAGTGGATAAAATGGACTTGATGGAAAAGGTTGCTGTATATGCTTTAGTACTGTGGATAAGAAAACAGCATAGACAAAAAAGATTTCGGTGCATCCATTATTAAGCCAACAAATGTTAAAAGGGCAATTCTACAATTTATTCAATGATTTGTGTCTGTACCCTAAAAATTTTTTTGGATATTTTAGAATGTCAAAGAATTCATTTGACAAATTGTTATACATAATATCTTCTGATATCATATACACAAACACAAATGTGAGAAATAATATATAAATACATGATTAAAACAGAAATAATGATGCCTAAATGAATGAGAGAAAACTAGTGAAGCGGTGGTTAAACTGTCCATTTGAATGCTCCCATATATTTGTATTTGTTCTATTCTGAAGGGTGGCTATTGTGCTGCCTCGAAAATAAGAGCATATTGCAGTTTTTCAGCCACCTGTCTGTTCGCTTCCATAAAAAACAGCTAAATCCTCACTGCAGTTAAGTGGTCGAAAAATTGTCCATACATGCTAGCTCTAATATGATAATGGATATGTTACATCTGTTTTGCTTTTTAAATAGGGATTAAGAAAACAAATCTGTCCATTGAGAAATATTAATGGCATAAGAGAAGGAGGTAATCATATAAATTGTGATGGCATGTTATAAAAATGGTAAAAAGTTTACATTTCTAACATTAAAATTTATTTTTAGAAAATATAAAATACTTTTATACTTAATTGTTCAAAAAATAAACTCTGTAATGTGATATATTTCGAGATACATTTATTATAAAATGTAAGTCATATCTAGATCTAAAACATTTACATCCAGTTGTTTGGAAGTTTATTTGGAAGTTAACAAATACATGTAAAAAAGTATTAATGTAAAATAATTCCTGTTTTCTACTATATTTTGTATTTTTACATAAGATCAAATAAAAGGTCTTTAAGTAAAAGGGAAGGTGGTCTTCAAATTTATGACATCACAGTCAGATGAATCAAGTTTACTGACAAAAAATTACAAAGGGAGAGAAGATATAAAACTCTTCAAAATAGCATGAAGTAGTTTATGGACGATCCTATTTATAAATTTATAATATTGAATAAAATCATAGAAATAATTAACTGTATTTTAAAATTTCATATACTGAAGTAAATTTTTTTTAAGAGTTTTTAAAATTATTTCTAATGTCATTAATCATTTTATGCTTGCTAGTTAACATATATTCTCTTAGAAGTTGTCCTCTAAAGATCAAAAAACATTGTTCTAAAAAAATATTTCTATTATTGTTTCAATTAACCAAAATAATTATATTACATCAAATCTATCAATTTGGGACACAGTTTGAGAATAATTTTATAATTCTAAAACTATAAAAACTATAAGTCCGTTATAGCACAAATTCACAGTGGAAAAACTTTTTAGAAAACCAGAGTAGCGCTTTCAGCTTTATTAAGCTGTCTTCAACTCATTAGAACTACCATATTAGAACATAAGAATTAGAACTCGTTTTTGAACATTAGAATTATAGAATCAAATTAAACGTTAGAACGTGAATACATATTACGCGGATATATAATCTTATGCTTATATAATAAAATAAAATGCAAAAAAAGTTACAAATAAATGTTATAAATAATTTACATAAATTCTAAAGAAATTATAATTAGAAGAAAATTAAAATTAAAAATTAAATTGCAGTTGACATAGTTCTTTATAATTTATAGAAACCATTGTGCTGGAACTTTCATTGATTGATTATCATTTATGACATGGGTCGTCTTCTTAAATTTTGCTATGATTATAGCTTCCAACGTCTTTATGTTTTTGGTCTTGTTATATTTCCTGATCACCCGGGTTTGATCCCACTGGATTTTCTTTATATTTTCTTTAGAATATGTAAATTATTTATAACATTTATTTGTAACTTTTTTACATTTTATTTTATTATATAAGCATAATCTTATGTATCCGCATAATATGTATTCACGTTCTAACGTTTAATTTGATTCTATAATTCTTATGTTCAAAAACGAGTTCTAATTCTTATGTTCTAATATGGTATTCTAATGAGTTGAAGATAGCTTAATAAAGCTGAAAGTGCTTCTCTGGTTATCTAAAAAGTTTTTCCACTGTGAATTTGTGCTATAACGAACTTATAGTTTTTTGTTAACAAGTGGAAGTATAGTTGTATAGATTCGTTTCTAAAACTATATTAATCTCTTCCTCATGACTTTGTATATATTAGAATGAATTCATAATTAGAGATCAGTCTCTCAGATTTCAATTTTAGTAAGTTAAGAAAAATAGCAATAAAACAATTTTTCATAAAAATATATTACAAGAGTATCTTACTAACAAATATTTCCTATCTGAATCAATAACAAAATCAAACTCAATTTCTGATATATTCAAATTAAAATTTTATTCTGATAACATATATATATATATTTTTTTTTTATCACCCTTATTATATTGTATTACACAATAATAAAAATATTACTTCTAAAGAAATAATATTTCTTGAAAATAACTTACAAAATATTTTTTATAAACAAAAGCTTAGCTTTTAGATGAACAATATATTTGAATCAGATTAAACTTAAAATACATAATAATTTTTTTAAATAAAAAATATCAAATTATATTCAATATTTATATGAAAAATTCTTCAATAATCATAAAAATTAAGAAAATTATCATCATAAAAAACAGATTTTGTATACATGAATTTGCTTATTTAATTTTCTATCTTTTATAAAATAATTTAAAATAAATTCTTTGAATTTGAATGTAGATTATAAGGAAAAATATTTCAGTTAATTATGAAATAATAAATGAATAATTTAAAATAAATTCTTTGAATTTGAATGTAGATTATAAGGAAAAATATTTCAGTTAATTATGAAATAATAAATGAATCTTTAAATCCACCCAGTTATTTTTTTGTGTTAAAGATGGAATGTCACAAGATGACCTGTTGCCTACAACTAGTTCCGGATACTAACCTATGGGGAGGAAATATTTAAAAGTACAATAATGCTATGACTTCCTTAAGATAATTTTATGGAAGCTTCTTTATTTGGTATACCCTTTATTTTAATGATTTTTTAATTTATTACAAAATTTAATATAAAACCAAATGGCAAAAAAATTCAATATTCCTTTTAAAATATTTATCAGTATTAAATAATTATCATTTAATAGGAATCTTCAAAACTACCTTTTTAAAGTATACAATCATTTGATATACAATAAAAGCTAATCTAATTCTACAGAATATTAAAATTTAATCTATCAATATAAAACAGTTGATGTTTTCAAAATTTAATATTTATGTAATTCTTTATAGACATAGAACTCAAGTGTCCTGAATTAGTGTTACTTTTTAATACTCTATATTGTATAAATTTTGATATATTTTAATATTACATTGTATTATAATATCCTAAAATAATTGTATTCTAAGTTAAACAAAAATAGAAATATTTAAAAATATTATAGATATTATAAATAATACTTAATTGCAATATAAAATTTCTATAATTATTCTCAGTTGTTATCATTATCATCATAAATATAGTATTGTATATTATTCAAAGTGGTAAAAATCACTGAATTATATTTGTTTTTAAAATTTCATATACTGAAGTAAAATTTTTTTTCCATGATTATATAAATACTATAGTTATTTATGATTTATCACAAATTTATTTAATTTTTCATCCTTTACAAAATAATTTCTAAAAAATTTCTTAATTTGAAGTATGCTGTGTGTTGACAGATTAAATGGCATGTTTGCCAATTTTGGCATGACATTAAAATTTTATACCAACTTTTGATTTTGTTCATATTTATTTTAAACTTCAGTATTTTGAAATTCATTTATATCGTCTCAAATAATATAAATAAAAATTATAAATATGAATACCTATGTTTTGCTCTGTTAATTAATTTTATATCTACTCAAATATATACATATCATGGCATGAAATGATATGTCTGATTTTCCTAATTTTGCCACATGAAAGATTTTGGATTTGCCATCACTACAATATATCATAAAAATTTCATCTTTCTTAAAAGATGAAATATTAAATACTAAACAACAGTGAAAACTGATTTCACAAACATGACAGTTATAAAATAGTTTTATTTTAAATAAAATGTAAATTATTTAATTGAGTGTTATGGTACCTATCCCTTGATTTTCTACACAAATGTTAGGCTCGATTTATATGATCTTGATTTACACAGTATTTTTGTAGAACAAATCTATCATGTAAATCAGGGGTTCCAAAAGTGCAGCCCGCAGGTCAAATGCAGCTCTCAAACCCTAGAAATACGGCCTGCGATGACAGATCATTTGCCATCTTGAATTCATTGAGATAATTTAGATTTTTACAAAAATATATAAATTTTACCATATTATAATTAAAAATTGTTCAGTTAAAAAAATACATGTATAAGTGCTTCCATTTTCATTATTTGGAAGCACTTATATATGCGAAAAAACTTTCTCAATCATTATTTGGAAGCATTGATATATGCAAAAAAAAAACTCTCTCAATCATGAGTATTAATAAGTCCAAATTGAGATCAAAATTAACTGGTGAACATTTACAAGAGGTGTTAAGAATACATTCAACCGACTTAGAACCAAGGGTCAATGATATTGGAACATTTACAAGCTGTGTTAAGGATACATTCAACTGACTTAGAACCACTGAGTATTAATAAGTCCAAATTGAGATCAAAATTAACTGATGAACATTACGATTGTTAAATACATTCAACCGAATTAGAACTAAAGACTCATTATTATTATTAAAAAGAGCAACAACTGCACAAGTTACAAACTTCAGATTGATGAATTTATTATTTTATTTTTTTATTTGAAATTATTTAATTATTTTTTAATTATTTTGAAATGTGTTATTTTAAACATTTTATAATAAAAAGTAATTATTGTCATAAATAAAGAACGATTATACTGTAAAATTAATATAAATCTTTCCCCTGTGTCTAACTTCTATCGATTTAAACATATTTTTCCAAAACACTTTGTTTTTTATTTGGCCCGCCAAATATTTTGGAATTTACAATTTGGCCCACCTAGGAACAACTTTGGGAACCCCTGATGTAAATCAACAGTTATGTGTATGTAATACTGGCTTGGTTAACATTAATGGTGCTATTCCCATATTTTTAAATATGAATTGTTAGAATGTTTATTTGATTTATTGTATATGTAAAACTATAGTATAGAGGGGTCCTTGGCTTATGATGATCCATACTTATGACAGCAATTACAGTGAAAACTACTTTATGACCATCTGTATAAGAATATCACCTGATGTGACGATCATGATTTTATGGGAACCAAATTTTTTCCCATAAAAATAATGCTATTTGACCATACATAAGACATCCATCCTCCCTAATGCAACCATGAACATCATTTTTATAGATCAAACAAAGTGAAACTGTCTATGACAACATCCATAAGGTGACCACCTCCCTAACGCGACCACGACCATCATTTTTATAGACCAAAGTGAAACCGTCTAACAAACAACAATAATTTTTTAACATCACTACTAATTGACTATCTGTATTGTTTACATCAGTACCATTTTCTTTTAAACTTAAATTTCATTTAAGCCAAACCACTACAATTGAAAAATTGTACCATGCAAATTTTTCCCCATCATTCATACCATGAGAATGATGTAGAGCACTGGAATAACAAAATCATGGTTTCATTTCTACTTTAATGTGATATCTTTTTAATATGCACATTCCTTAGATTTGTATTAAATGATATGATAATTAAATTTTGTATTAAAAACGTTAAAAATCATAACTTGAAGGCCTATGACAAAGTGATATAGGAGTAAGAGGGAAAGTGAAAACAATCAGCCGCCGGATCCAGATGTTTGTGTTCTACACAAGCGTATTAATCAAACGTAATCTCATACATGTATGATGCTATCACTGCACTTTGGATTGTTGACACATGGCTAAACCATGGGCTAAACGGAAAGTTAATGCCTTGAATTTAGAATAGTGAATAAAAATTATTGAAGAAAGTTCATTCAGTAAGGTCTTTCTGAATAAGCAGTAGCAGAAAAATTTAACATGGGGGAACAGATCCATAAAATATTGTCTCAAAAATAAATTCTGACTAAATGGAGGAACAACGAAAATCACAATCTTGAGTAAATAACACTCTGCAAGAAACATGCTGAAGAATTAAATTGGCATCAACAATAGAAAATAATGAAAAATTGTTGTTGCAATTAAACAACATTGAACACTGCTTTGCCATAAAAGTTATAAAAAATAAAAGTGGAATGTTACAAAGCACTATTGATAGTTTTTCCATACTAATTAAATATATTCTGTTTTTGAATAAATGATAAACTTTGTAACAAAAACATACTTTATGATTTTATTAAAGTGTAATCATCTTGTTTCATTTAAGCATGCTGTATTATAATTAACCTGTATAAGCCAACTGCCTGTATAAACAACCAGTTTTGATTGGAACAGGAGGTGGTCATCTTATACAGGTTCTATTGTACATATTTACCTGTGAAAGTTAGATTATTATTAATAAACTATAACTTGATTAAAATATTAATAGTAAAATTAATATAACCAATAATGCATGTTTAAAGCAATATTTGATAATTACATTTATATATTCTATCTAGACATAAAAATATATTCAAATTCTGTTAGAAGATTCACATCTGAAGATTAAATTAAAAATTTTTAGAAAAAATAATTAATGTTGGTTTCCAGATAAATTACTTACAAATAAATCAAATTATGTAACTCAATTACCTAAATCCTGATGATGACTGAATAGAAAATTAAAATATTTCTTACAAAATTTATATATACATATTTAATAATAATTCATAACTGATTTTAATGTATCTAATAAAATTAAAACACTAGCATGCTATAAATACTAACCTCGTAATGCTGCTAACTTCCTGAGAACACCTGATGTTGAGAAAATTGATGACACAAATGGACGGAAACGTGAAGTGGACGATGGAGGAGGATGTGTAGGTGTTACTGCGTTTCTAACACTAGATGGCAAAGTACTTGATTTAATGGACGTGGCACTTATTATAGTTTCTGGTATGTTACCTGAGCTTAATGATGTAGTTTTGCAATTTATCACAGATGTAACCTGAGGTTGTTTGGCACAAATGTTTTCATCATCTTCCAAAATTGTTTCTGTAGATGCAAGAGATTTGTGATGAGATAATGAGGCTGAAGATGCTCGACTTGTAACAGATTCATCTAAACTTAAAAAACTATCATCAGATGATTTTAATGAATAATAACCAGTATCTCTACAAGCAGCTTTGGAACCTGTAGTTACTTCTAGATCTGAAATATTTCCAGTTGATTTTGTGGCAGATACTTTTCCTTCTTTCTTTTTTACTTTGTAATCAGCTAAAAGAAGATTATTTTCACTTGATGCTTTTTTACGGTCACTGAGAGTTCTCTGAATGTTGCATTCATCTTTGTTCTCATCATCATTACATTCTATTTGCAATTTTGAATTATCTTCTTGTCCACATACAGAAATATTCTGAGAATTATCTTTGTTTATTTCTGTTATATCAATTAAACAAACATCAACATTTGTCAAAGAAGTGTTTGTAGAAACTGAATTTACATGAGCAACAGTAACATTTTCCTGTTTGGAATGAATATGATCATCATTTATATTTTTATACGTTTCATTTATTGAAAAGTCTTTTTGAGAAAGATGCTTTTCGGTTTGAGAATCTTCTGCATTATCTACAGAAATTCCTTCATCAACTGTAAGCAAGTCTGAATCTAATTTAGGCACTTCAGATTTTTTCTCATCTTGTAGGTTTTTATCTTTGCAACTTTCAATATTTGACACAAATATAATATCAGCTTCTTCATCACTAGAACAGTTACTCAATTCAGAAATTAATGGTGATAGTTCACTTGACCTATCTATTTCCTTTAAACCTATAATATCATTTTTATCTGATAATGAATCTGCTAAGTTTTGTTTTCTTTCTCTAATAGGAGATCCATTTCTGCTTGCACTCACTGTATGCATTAGTGCTACAATCTGTTCAGTTATATAAACTCGTGCTTTAGAAAAGCTATCACCTTCAGTTTTATTTGGATCACTTTGTGTTGCTTCGACCATTTTTTTTAATGATTGCATTAACTGTTTACATATATAAACAGTCTCTTCAGAAATAGTAGAGTCAGTACTTTCTCCACTACCAGAACCTTCTGAACCCCTTCGCTGTAAAGGATGTATATTAACCATCAGTGCACTATTCCTTCCATTTTGCTCTTGATCATCATCATCAGTTGTAGTACAATCTGCAGATTCTAATGTATCACTTCCATAATCACTATTGTTACTGCCTATAGTACTACTACTGCAACTGCTACCACTAGGATCTCCAACAGATAAAGATGCTGGTGAAACAGTTTGCATAAGTTGTGTAATCTGTGATTCAAATAACTCCCATCCAGGAAATTCTCCAGAATTTGTATTATTTACATTTGCTTCTGTAAAATGTGCTACTAATTTATTCATTATATATTTAGCTTCATCATCAAAATATCCTTCTGTTGCAGGAGTATCTAATTTATCTGATTCAACCATATCAAAAGATTTTGTTATTTCAGGTGACAGATTAACAACTGCATCATTTTTGTTTATATGAGTTTCAGTTATTGATACTGCTTCTATATTTTTATCTTCTTCTAAGCTTTCTATTCTATCATCATCATCTGTTACAATGATTTCTTCGAACAAATAACATATTGATTCTATACCAATATAGTCATCGTCAATAGAGTTTGATATACAGTTAGTTTCATTAATGGCTTCAGTTACTATTAAGTTATCTTGTTTTTGAAAATTCACTGTTGTGTTTTCTTTATCAAAATTTTCATCATTTAATGATATATCATTAGACAAATTATTTTCTTCATTATCTTTCTTTCTTCTTTTTACTGTACTAAAACCATTATCCTCACAGAATACATCAATAACTTCTTCACCATCTTTATCTTTCACTTTCTTCCTTTTTACAGTATCATAATTATTATCCTGGACAAAAGCATTTTCTGTACTTTCTACTGTTTCAATCAAATCATCAGTTTTTCCAATAATGCTAACTTCAAATGAAGGATCTAAAGAAGAGATTGAATTTCTCTTAGATGTCAAATTACAATCTTCAGTTTCACTACCAATACCTGCACTCTCATCGGTAAATTCAGCATCATCTGGATAACAAAATCTCCCATTGCCCAACAAGCCAAAAGTAAAATATTTTTCTAAGCGAGAAGCAGCTAAAATAACAGGATCAATATCATTTTTCTTTTCATCAATTTCACTATAAATAGAACCTGAATTCTCAGAAAAGGAATCACTAATAATACTTAAGTCATCCTCACTAATAGCTAATGAAGCCCTCTTCTGATCCAACAGAGCACTACCAATAGTTAAATTAAAATATTTCTCAAGTTCTGAAGGAGGCATTTGATTAGTTGGTGTGGTAGATCTAGAACCCCTGTCACTTTCTTCACAACTTTCTTCCATAATAGTATGTAAACTATATGAAGAATGACTATACAAAGGTGGACCCGTAGCTGTCGGAGCAATGTAAGTAGCCTCATCAGAGGATGAATCACTATTGTCTTCATTATCACTGAATACATCACTAGCACTTGATGTCTCTGAATCAGAAGGATAAGTATCTGGAGTATTTATGGATTCCGAAACCAATTCTGTTTTGACACTACATTTATTGAAATCTAAACTAGACATTTTTTTAACTGCCACAGATGGTTGTCTTTTAGAATTAAAACACCTACCTGTCTCTAAAGCAACAGTGAAGTATTTTTCTAGAGTAGATAATTCTTCATTATTTGAATCAGGTTGTATAAACTGAAAATCAGGTTGACAGTTTTCAGTATTCAAAACATCCATTTCATTCTGGGATGTGTGGGTGGTGGCACATTCTTGACTGGCAACGCAATCATTTTCTGCATTACCGTCTTCAGATTTAGCGTCGATCGTTCGATCACAGCTATTACCATCAAAACTGTTAACCTCTTCCATTTCGGGATTCAAAACTTCCTCTCGACCGCCATGTTCCGTCTGCACGATCGATTGTGCTACACAGCTGCTAGGCGACGTCTCTCGATCTTGTTTACCAACCCACGACTTGTAGTTAGTTGCAACCCGCACCAAGTCAGTCTGCTGCACTTCTATACTCGGTTTCCTGCCGGGGTCAGGGTCTGTGCATGCTGCACTTTCACGGTCCGCCTCCAACACGTCTTCCTGCGTGCAAGAGGAGTCTGCAGCATGTTCTGTTGGCCCAGTTCCGTTCGTGACACCATCGCGTGATTCAGTGACGTAATCAGTAACATGAACAACGAAGTCTTCCTCTAGTTCTGGTAGATCGAAATAATCATCACAGGCTGCTTGATTAGACCAATCATCGTCCGTATCGGAACTGGAACTGATAAAAACTATTTTGTACTCTTTTCCTTCTGGTATCATTATCCTATAATCTAGACACGTGTCTTCCGTTTCGGAATTCGGACTGTGCCACGTGCTACAGTAGGCCGTGTCCCACGTTAAGCACTCCCCGTTAGCCTGGTCCTCCGCCCAATTTTCCGCCATTCTTCACAACTGACAGCCCACCTTTTCTCTATCAGAACAACCACGATGAGTCCATAATAGAAATAGCCCACTTTAGTGACGTCATGACTTCAGGCCTTTTATCCATCCTGCGTCCTTTTCTCATTCTATCAAAAGAAATCAACAATATTTAAATATTAAATATAAACGAGTATCTAAAATTATATATTTTTATTTTTCAGTGTTAATATGTAGAAAAAATTAAAAATTCCCTCTCGGATAACGATAAAAATCTATTTGCTTCAAGCATTCGATTTTACTTTATTAAAACGTGACATGTCGCGATCGATTTTTTCCTCCTTTATCGACACTATTACGTCATTCGTTCCCTAAAGGCTTTCTAACATTTTACATAAACTACATTATTATCTAGAAACATGAAAACTCCACTTAATAATAATAATAATAATTATAATTCTTCACTCTATTAATTTTGAGGAATAGAAAACACCAATTTTGAATTTGCATATTATAATCTTTAAATTAAATCTTTCATTAATTTCTTTTTTTGCTTGCTGCAATATTTAATAATTCCCGAAAATTTTCTTAACTGCAATAAACTTTAAACTCTAGATAAGTTATGTTAAACATAGTTTTACTCCCTTTGAGGCCTCACAGTTCTGAAACTATCTTACACCTGTTAGATTATCATTTTGAGGTCTCAGCATTCTAGTATTAGTCTACTCCTTACACACCTCAAGCAGTAACTTTAGTTTCTCCACATTCAAATCACACCAAAACATAATACGGAAATTTCCGAAATTTCAGTAAAATTTCTTTATAAAAAACGTTGACATAACAATTCTGAGCTGTAATTTTTCAGAAATTTCTGAGTTTTAACCTTCATCAGGTACCCCACCCAAATTTCCACAGCAGACCCGTAATGGGTAAATACACCAACGGAATATTTTTGTCAAAGAGGTGCAGGACCGGTTGGTGACGACGAAGAAACATGACAGTGATGACGTGTGCAAACACACCTTGGATGGAGGTGGACTTAATTAGTTGACTGACCTTTCCAAATGTTTTAATTGGCTGCACTTTTATGAGCAGAGGATGGCGATAAGATGGAAGCAGTGTTATTATTAAACTACGTCATTTGTTATATCGTCTTTAAATCGCTGACTCATAACGAAATTTAAACATATTCAACTTCCTCTAATTGTCTTTTAATAATTATTATTTTACTAGCATTTTTCATTATTTTTCTTATAATATTTAGTGAATATCAATAGGAAATTGAGTTTTCTTCCGAGCTCCTAATTTGATAAAATTTAACAAATTCGTCAATTTTATAAATTCAGAACATTAATTCATAAACGGGGATTTTTCAACTTCAAAATTTATTGGATAGAAATCTCTACATATTTTATCAAGTTTCAAAATTTTCACCTTAACTAGCTTTATTTATCACGAAAGGAAATCTTTACTTTTGACACCTCCCAAAAAATGTTTCCCACAATAAATACACAACCCCATCATAATAAGATTTCCCAACAGATGCGTTGAGAAACTACAGACTCTTCTTTTTTCCAGCAAGGAAAATAATAGAGACAGGATACACAGTACATGACTAACAGACAATGGAAAGTTGGCCTTGATGAAAGGTCTTAGTTCCGTCAGGTGCAATGTCTAAGTTTCTAGCAAATGTTTAGTCGTTCAGGTGGACCTATTATATTAGAAATTTGGATAATTTGTGTCAACACCATTAAAACAACTTTTCGAAAAATATTACAAGGGAGTATTCTATCATCACTCATATACATCTCGTCCACTATTAGACGATGGACAATGATATCGTCACACGAAACTCACTGTATCAGAACTAAGTCACGTTTGCGTAGAGACTAAGTTTAGATATAATGAATGGTTAAAGGTCGTTAACCAGTGTTTTGAATACCTGAGAGTCTAGAATAACTTCGAATCCCGAAAGATCCAAAAGTATAATTGTGTAAAATCATGCATGATTAACAAGTAGTAATTTTTTCTATCATCATTTTTGATTTTGATCCTTGACCTCCATTAGATGAGTGCCTTTATTTACAGTATACTAAACTCAAACCAAGCTCTGCATTATCTTGTACGCATGTTAAGTCTATATCATGAGAAAGAATATCATTTGAAATTTCTTGATTGCTTCGATTCTTAAATCTTTCATCCGAAACTTAGGTCGGTTTAAGAACGGAAGGGTTTGACCCTACAGGAAATGCGCTAATATCAATATCACGAACGATATTAGTTATTGCATTCAAACTGCAGCCTCGGAGCATTATTCAATCATTTAAGACGAAAGATGAGATAATGAACTATAACGGTTCAAGTCGTTTTATACTTCCTGATAGTTAGCATCAAGAATCGACGATGCAGTCTTATTCGATGAAGCGTGGCTATTGGGCTAAACGGGTTATCACCGAATTTCGAGATGTACGTTCGAATTTATCCGAAACCAAATTTGGAAACCACAACTATCGGTTTAATTTTAACTTTTTGAACTCGATAAATCACGATATCGAATTCCTCTTGGCTTTCCATGCGAGATAGATTAATGTGATTCTTGGGTTTGTTTACCCTTGATTGTGTTCTTTTGCGTGTCTTTAAAAGGCTTTGGAAATGATCATTTTGATTTTCGCATTAAATGGAGAGCAATTTAACAGCAAGAGAAAAAAATGAGCTGGATCAAAATGAGGAGTGAACCGTGATCTTCTTTAATAATAACTGGAGGCAGTCATACTTAAAGAACAGCCATACAATCAACTAGTTAACCTTTCAAAAAACACCATTTTCTGTCCAAAAGTACTTGTATTGGGTGTTCAATCTCATTTTAAAATTTTGACAAGACCTCTTCCTGTGAGGGGGTCAGTAGTTTATAAATGCGAAACAGCAGAGGAACATATTTTTTTATATATTTTATTATTTTAAACCCACTTTATGAACATTTAATTAGTGTGATTCCAGGTAGTTTGTCACGTTTGTGCATTTTCGGTCAGTAAATATTAAAAATTACCTCCGAGTTTTTATGAGTCGTTTAAGATAATCTGTCACGGATCACATCACGTCTTTAACGAAGCGTCAATGTACTTTCCGGATGCTCTACAAACAAAAAATAAGAATGTAGTAAAACATTCATGACTGATTCCATTTTCCTTAATCAAACCAGCAATTCTGGAGAAAAACAAACTTCATTTTTATTTTATTTACCACATTAGGGTGCAGTTTGATGAAGTTGATTCACGTCGGTGAATTTTAGAGATGAGTCAGTTCCAGCACGTCATTTCCTGACTCATCTTCAAAATAAACAGGTAAATTTGTGTTAATAATAACAAGAAAAGTTCTAGTAAAATTTGTAGTAAGGTTAAACATTACTATTCGATCAAATGAAAGATAACTGGGATCTCAAGATATGATAAACTCTGGATCAAACTGTTTCGTTTGATCCAGAAGAGACAGAGTTTACCATATCTTCAGATCCCAGTAAAATTAAAACATCGATGACATAATGTTTAAAAATAACACGTTTGACATAGCTGGCGTAAATAAGAACATCTATTTAAATCCAAATAAAGAACGTGAACGTGACGTATGACCCGATGAACAATTAAGACCTAACAGTACAGGTATGTACTCCACAAGTCAGCCGAAACCATCATAGAAAATTTAAGAATTTTTCCTCTTAAAAGGATATTTCTATACAGTAATTTTATTAGATGACTAAGAAAAACTAATATTTAAAAAAAATCTTCTTATATCCATATAAAATTAATCCAGATTATTCTTTAAGAAGCCTTCGAATAATATAGATAAGCGACTAACACCGCAGTTCTCCAAAAATTCCGCTCACACACAATGCGTGACTGACTAAAATTTATCGTTAAAAATCAAGCCAATTTTATAATGGCCAAAACAACATTCTAATCCAGTTATCTTCTTTGGAGTAAGTGGAAGGGCAAAC
This sequence comes from Olivierus martensii, assembly GCA_000484575.1. Lineage (NCBI taxonomy): Eukaryota > Metazoa > Arthropoda > Arachnida > Scorpiones > Buthidae > Olivierus > Olivierus martensii. The sequence goes on from AYEL01087858.1 coordinate 71,057, forward strand.
CACTTTCTCCTTGGAGTAAGACACAACCGACCTGAAAGAACATAAAGAACACATAAATAAGAGGTCAGCGCCCTATGTAGGTATGTGGAGAGCCCAACATTTGTGTGTCCGCATTTCACGCCAATTATCTAAGGATTTGCTTCTTCCGCGTGATGCTTAGCGGTTATTTAACATTGAGCGGTCTTTCTGTTCCTACCAAAAAGCATTCTATTCATCGTTATAAGAGATAATCCATTAAATTTGCAATTAAAGCAACAATAGATAAAAATGATTACATAATTAACTCGGGAATTAGTGTGTGTAATAAGTCGAAAGTTATAGACCCAATTATCTCTCAATTTCTAGTTTTTTGACCTATTTCATAGGCCCTTTACCTTTAAGGATGATAAAGATTCATCATAAATAATCAATATAGTTCTAGATAAGTTTACTTAACTCCCTGTTATGAAGTTAATAATATTAAATGAACTGTTTGCAAGAAAATAGTTGTTTACTTCGAACATGTCCAAAGCATAAATTTTTTCTTAGGCTGAAATTGAAAATCAAAACTGGACTATAAGATGCTATAAAATATTAAGCATCTTATGGCCCAGATTTTTTATAGTATTAAGTATCTTATATTATTATAATAAGCTTATAAGCGTGATACTTTGAGAACCATTCGTGTATTATTATGCAGTTCAGATTTTATGGTTCAAATGATCAAATCTAGGTAACAAATTACATTTGAAGCTTCACAGATTAGCGGTAAATTCTTATAAATTTAAAAATCTTTATTCTGAATTTTTATTAATAAAAATGATTGATTATTAACGCTTAGCGTGTCAAATTAATATTTCTGAATTAATAATAAAAAATCAAAATCACAATATCACATAATGAGGCCAAGGAGAAGAAAGGAGATAATTTTCAGCAAATCTCTCTCTTCTTTTACTCTTGTTCGTGCACATTTGTCTGATTCATGTTCACTCGACATGCCCTTTACTGAAAGATGGGCGGTGGTGGATATTCCCAGCCATTCATATAACCGACCTTTCTCCTAAGGGAGGTGATTCAGAAACAGGTGAGCAGGTGTCACGGTTTCTACACCTTTTCGTGCAAAGGATGCACCCTTTTTTCTTTTCACTGACTTCAAAGCATTCACGGTCACTTAAGAAAATCTCTTCCGAAACTGATAGGTAGGGCTAATTCTAATATCTCTAGGTCAGGAATTAGATTCGTCCCTATTATTTACGAATTTCTTATAGATTCTTAAACTGTTACTGAAAATTTAAGACTTTTCTGGAGAACTTTCCTAAAAACTTCAGAATATTTCAAAAACAAATAACTAAAATATTTTAAGTAATAAATTTTAGAATAAAGAAGTTCAAAAATAACGAATTATATAGATAGATCAAAGAGGCTGAGATAATAATTATAACCATAAATAAAATAATCCGTTTGAAAAAATTAAAAATAAATATAATTTAGAAGCGAAAATGGATACGTTTACAACCAGTTTCTGATCAAAATGGGATCGTGTGTAGGTTGAAAGTCTCAGGCAAAGACCATTAAACTGTCGTTTACTTTCTTAATGGAGATTAGAAATGCAGATCTGTATCTATCGAAAAAGGGAAAACATCGAAAATTTAGAAATTATAAGAGAAAACTTATTTCAACAAGTTACTTAAAATAAGAAAAAAAAAATTATTTAGAAACTTTAATTTTGTTTAAATGCCACTAAATTCATTTTTTAATTTTGTACCTCGGAGGTATATGACATTATGTCCAATTTTTTTGAAATTGAATATAAGTGTCATATGCCTCCGAGGTACAGATTTATTTAAAGCATTCATAAGTATTAAAAAATATCCTCTTTCAATTAAAAAACAAGCAGAATAAAACAAGATTTTACAGAAATTATCAGTCAGACAATTTATACATTTTATGTTATCCCTTTAATATATATTTTTCATTATTATTTCATTTATTTTGCAAACTTTCTGCACACAAATAATTAGAAGTTTTCCCACATTAGAAGCCCGGAAATGATCTATTTCGCAAATTTTTCAGAAGAATCCAAAATGATTCATCGACTTATATTTTATTCTTGGTAATGTCACACTTACTCAGCTGATCAGTAGTACTTCAGCAGTATCAGTAAAATTATAAATAATTATACATAAGCACAGTTCTAGTTCTCATTTATTTATAATTGATATAATTAAATGATATTCTGGAAACAGAAATTTTATATTAATATTTTTGGACAAAATCTAGCATTAAAATGGATCTTAATATTATGTATGTAGTCCATGCTATAATGTGAATAAAAACAAATTTGAAAGAATTGTTATTAAAATAGCATCTGCGAATGTTAAAGCGATAACCTGGGGCAACAGTCCATCTGTTTCTTCCACGATAACAAACTGATTTCTCTTTGTTTTCGATGATTGAAAGGGTATTGAATAGAAAACAGGTTTCTAAGAGACTTCGTACTTCTCTTCGAAATTAATAGCTTTAAATTTCTTTATCTACGTTATTTTTATTTTTTTTAATTTAAAATTTATAAAATTAAGCATCGACGATTTTCACGAATCAAACATTTATTAAATTAATTTATAATTTATTGAAATTATTTAAAGAAATCGTGATAAACGAAAAAATGAAAACCATTTGTCAGCTCAGAATTTTACTATTTTTTATTTCTAATAAAAAGCGCCAAAACAACAAAGAAAAATTGTCCTGAAGACAGCATCGGAAGTCATTATTGAGTCTATTTGATCCTATAATAATCTTATTACATACTATAGGATCCGATATACTCTCCATAGACTTAATATTGACTTCCGATGCTGTCGTCAGGTTTTATTTTTAATTCGATAAAAATATATACAAAAAACTGCCGGATTTATCATAATTAACTAAAAATATCTCATTCGCAATGCATGGCACAAGTTCATCTGAAAGTTGAAAGAAGCTTGAGCTTTTAACCTTTGTCCATGGATAAAACGATCATAACTTTCATTTATTGCTTATTTCCTAGTTACTTTCGAGGTGTTAAAAAAAATCTGTTAAGTATTTTTTTCTTTAAATTCGAGTAGGCTAGAATCTTTATAGAGTTGAACCTCAAAAGAACAAGGGCAAGGGGCATAATAAACGAGGCACCAAGGTGAGCCAGGTTGGGATTGGGAAGTGGGACAAACCTCATGAGACTGGTTGGAAACCCACACCCTGAGGGATATGTGGTGACACGCCTAGTAACGTTATGCAGACGAATCAAATTAAAAAAAAAGCGAAAGGGGATTTTGTTACTGTAGCCAACAACACTTTCGAATTAAAAAAAAATAAAACATTTTTTTTTTTGTTTAAAAACTTGTGTGTGTGTAAATGCGTTTAAGGGGGTGTAATTGTTAATTAATAACAGCAAAGTTTTAGAAAGATATATTTGACCACTGGCAGTTGTTGACCTTGACTTTATAAAGCATAGGCTAACTTTTTATGGCATATATTAAAAATTCATTTAATGCATTTTGCATATGCCTTAGTATCTAGTGAATCGATACAGCTTTTATCACAAACTACTTTTAACGTTAGTCATACTTTATTCGTATTCATTCGTTAACCTCAATCATCGAGTTTCACCACACATAAGAAGTGCGTTGAATTCTTAATAGATTTAACTATACAGTAATGTTCAGTACTGTATTTGTGTATTTTTAACAGTGAATTCATAATTAAAAAACGGGCAACGGATAGAGAAGGAAATGAAGAAATTTTTTGTTGTAAAAAATCAAAATCACTAGAAGTTTATCATTTATATTTTTTCAAAAATAAAACATATTTTATGCAAACAGTACTAAAATTAAGAATCATAGTGAAAGAACTATTAAGATGATAAACTGCTTTGTATACTAATAATTCGACTGCAAATCAAAACTATAGTGAGTGGCGAAAGAATCGTTTATTCCCAAAAATCTCCCAATTGAACAGTAATCGATTTTTGTTAGTGAACTTTTTTATAACAGGATACAAATTATAATATCCTGTATCAAAATGTTCAAGCAAAGAAAGCAGTAAAATTCAGGTCGAGATCACAATTATGAGATCTTCTATCTTTATTTAAATATGATTCAGTCTATTATAATAAGAATTTACAGTATTTTTCTAGAAGAACACGCCCTACAAAGTAGATATAGGTTATTCTATATAACTCTTGTTCCTGAATCTCAGGTTATTTCATATCAATGCCCACTTACGTTACAATTTTTTTACGATTATAAATATTTGCAATCGCTGTATTATTAATTTTATATAATATATTCAAACGACAGAATACCGAATATTTTTAAAAGTAATTAAGTAATTAAGTACAAAAACGTGTTAGGAAAATAAAATCATTAAAAAGCAATAAGGAAAATTAACGACAAAAAGTAATTAAGTACAAAAACGTGTTAGGAAAATAAAATCATTAAAAAGCAATAAGGAAAATTAATAACAAATCTGCAATAAGGAAAAATACCATACTAGAGCCAGGAAAATAAAAACTCTAAATAAACCCATTACTCTAATGAAGTTTTTACGTTACATCAATCGTCATCATAAATACCGAATTATCATAACAAAAAAGTATTTAATTTATGTTCCACAATATATATTTCGAAGTTAATAAGGCAAGTAGCATAACAAATTATCCTCTTAAAACTGTCACGCAAGAATTAACTAATTAGAAAAATCGTGAAAATGCTAATTATGTCGTGTCCCATTTAGACTAGTCGTCATATCGCTAAGATCAAATTAGTACTGCAATTTTGTTTTGATGAGAAAACTTAATTCAATATTTTTTATGGTTATACAGTATTAAAGAGAAAATTATATTACACGATAACTCATACTAAAAATATTCAGTTAATAATAATGCGATTCTATCTAGAACAATTGTTGCTACACGTAAAAGATGTTTCAAAAATCATTAAAACCATATTTGAAAAATTACTAGCTCTGTTCTAAAAGATCCTAAACCATTAAATTTTATTTGTTTAGTTATGATTAGAATGGATATTTATATTGTATCAAGCCCCACAACTTATACAGGGTGAAGAAAAACTTCGTCGTAAAATTTTGTGTTCTGATAGAGCAATTCTTCTCAAAGTGTGGGTCGAGACCCCATATGGGTCGCGTAACAAACTTTGGGGGTCGCAAAAATTTTAGCAAATGTTTTAATTTGTATTTCTAGTTTATATACCTTTATATACCCAAGATCGCGAAAATATTTTCTCGGGATAAAAGAGGTCGTCAAGTGGAAAAGTTTGAGAAGCGCTGTGATAGAAAACCTCGAAACAAGTCGAAAATGTCTAATGAACATATTGTCTAAATGGCACCGTTTTCGAGTTATAACATTTTAAATCACCATCGAGTACACAAAGCGTCACAACGCGTCGCGTTGCCAAGACGCTTCGCATTGTGTCGCTCGTCTTCTCAATAACCCGGTAGTCAATAGGAGAGCGACGCAATGCGACGCGTCGTGACGCTTTGTGTACTCGATCGTGATTGGCTAGCTATAAAATATTATAACTCGAAAACGATGCCATTTAGACCTTATGTTCGTTAGACATTTTCGACTTGTTTCGAGGTCCCCTATCAGTACACAAAATATTACGATAAAGTTTTTCTTCACCCTGTGTAAAATTACTTTTGGGTTAGCATAACGTGCTAAACATAACCCAATAATAAAATTTATGCTAGCCCAATAATATTAATAATAATTATTTTATATACATTATACAATATATTTTATATAAAAAATAATTAATATTAATTTATGCAAATAAATTACCGTTTATTTTTATTAATAATGCCTTCGAAAATGCGTTGCAGCAAAAAAATGCAAAAAGAACATCAAAAGAACACGTCTAACAATAAACCATTCAATTTTTGATTAATTTTCGGAAGTATGCCAAAATTGTAACAGTGTAAAATAGTCCAGTAATGATGGAAAAAACTCACTTCTACATAGAAGCAGTGAATTTTTTACACAGCAGGTAGCTCATTATTTTACAACGACAATTATTTTCTATTGCATAAAGCAACCTTAAGACGAGACATATATTTACTGCTGAATGCTTGTGAGGCTTTCGGTTTCTTTCCTATTAATTGTATCCCACCTTGGCGCCACACCAGTCACGATGTTAAAATGCCAGGAGAACGTGTTTGTTCCAAAGACTATTACCTCAGACCTCATACAAGAACGTGATGGCTTCTACAGAACAAGAAGCAGCGCCTAAAGCATCGTAATCATCACAGCAAACAAGGCACTGGGTTTACAAATGTGTTCTTCCATAAATATGCTTCTAATTAACATAATTATAAAATTATTGCAGAATGGGAGGGTTGGTTATCTGTTATAATACAGCTAGGATGAATGGAATTAAAAAATTGGTCTTGGTAAAAAAGAGGAATTTTAGTGTCTTTTTCAAAATTTTTTTAATTTTGGAGCTTCTTTGAGTAAAATAATTTCTTCAGTTTTTTTTAATTGCATTAATTAATTGCCAATAATTTTAAATTTTTTACTTTCATAAATAAAAATTATCTTGTATAAAAAACTTTTATCTACAGTAGATTGATTAAAACTAAAATTATCCTTAACTACATAAATAAAATCTGAAAAAGTTATTGATATGAATAAAATTTTTCATTTCTGATACAAATCTTTCAGTTCAAATCAATAAGGACTATATTTTTATTCATGAATGCTTTCAATGCCATTTTTACTGTATCCTATAAGATATTTATCTCACTTTATGTCTTCATCCATAAAATATTCCATATCCAAAAAGATCTAAAACTCTTAAACATGCACTTTATAATATACTGTACTTCGGTAAGCTTGTTTACATATAAATATTTCTAAAATATTTGAATATAATTTTTAAAATGTTTAAATTTAAAAAAGTAATTCTCAAAGTAAATAAAACTCACCAAGTACAGCTTTTGCTTCAAACTGAAACAGTATAAAAAATAAAAATACAATTTTTCATATCAAATTCTATTACTTATCTACCTGATAAATTATCAAACAGACAATTTGCACTTGAAAGAATGATTCATCAATATACATTAAAGTTCAGCATTTTTTTTTTTCTTTATAAATATTGTATTTAAACAAATTTATTCAAGAAAAACTTCAATTGGTTCTGTTCCAATGTGCAATGTTTTTATTTGTGTAAGGATTAAATTTCATTAAATTCATTTTTTAATAAAAGTGTTCAGATCTACATGGAAAACCCTATACTGTATTATAACAGCTGTTTGTTTCTCAGAGGAAAATCAGCAATATTTTTAAACCTTTCTATAATAATTATATTGTTTAATTAAATATATTTTTAATTATTAGTTTATTATTAGTTATTAGATTTTATCTTATTATTAAAACACTACATCCCAGCATTTCCTCTTAATTAAAACAACAAAAAAATATGCAAAATCAAGATTTATTTCTCACCATTTCAAATAACATAACTTTAATAAATTTATTAAATGGTTAAATTCTTTATACATACATATATATACATGCATACAAACATAATGCATTTACTAACAGATTTTATTAGAAGCTAAGGCTAATAACATGGAAAAATTTAAATAAGATAAAACAATTTAACCTGTTATCAATACATATCATAGCATGATTTAATTATACTATTTCCACGCTGTTTCCACCTCTGTAAACAATACAGGAACAACAAAGTATCATAGAATAAACCACTGAATGTCAATAACCTTTAAAGGAGCCATTATTAAGAAACTGGTCGAAGTAAAGATAGAAGAGACAACGAAGGTCTCAATTTAAACTTTGCCTGCCGATATCCATCCCACAGAGAATCTTAGATATATGCCCGCCTGTAGTGAGATAGATGAGTGTGGGTTGGAGTCAAGGTGGAGACAAGCTAGGATTACATCCCACGCCGCCCCTTGAGCATAATCTTGTCATAGGCCTATACGTTGTTCCTTATCAAGCATCGCTTAATTACGTGGTACCTAGGGTTCGATAAAATATTTTTTTCCTGGAACCAAACAAAAATAAACAAACATAGCGAAGATATAATTATTGACAAAGGAACATGATGTATAACAAATCGTTCGATAAAAATTCAAAATTTTCTTACAGGAACTTAATGGAAAAGAATTTACTTACAGTTTTAAATTAATGAATGATGTGCAAAAAGAAATTATGGTAATGGGATGATTTTGGAAAATTTTACAAAAATGAAGAGAACTTCTCATTTTTCCTTAAATTTTCCATTATAGAAAAAAGTTTGGGGAATTAAAATTAAAAACTTTACATGGTTTTATAATTTACAAAATATATTTGAAATTACTGCTTTTAAACATACTTTAACAGAAAGAAAATTGCCTAACTAAAGGTCTAACATAAGGAGTAATTACTGCAAACATCGAATGCGGAGAAATTAAACTCGTGGATTAAGTGATTAATTAGAACTTAAAAAAAAAATCTATTTTTGCACATAGTTAAGAAAATTAGGAAGAAATATATTAGTATAAAAATTCAGTTAAAACTAAACGAAAAATAAAAATTCCTCGAAATTTTATTTTATTTTATTTTTTTTTTGTTTATCATGGAATGGTTTATGACCGTATCTACCGCTGTACAGGTGAACGGTTATACTGTACTAACGAAATATGAAACATTATCTTCCCGGGAGCTAAAAGATAAGCAAATGACTGTCGCTCTACATAAACAATAAAACTGTAGAGTATATCATTCCTACGGGAGAATGAATATCTACTAATATCATCTGAAAGTAGATCACGGAAGTACATAATAAGCGACTAATCACTAAAAATAACGTCGTTTCCGAATAAATTAGTAGAAATTATGTTTGTCCGGAGGTGTGGCTCTATACTGTTAAATAAATATTGTTTATCTAACATTATTTCATTATTATAACGAATTTTTTACACAGTAATCACTAGGAAACTTTAGTTGAAAAAATTTACCATTTATAATTAGTAAAAGATTAAAAAAAATTATAACATACAGTATAAAAATAATAAATACTTAATTAAATATTACAAGGAATAATCAATTTTTGTACATTATATATAAGTAATATTTTTGAAGATGAATTCAGTAAAATGCATTAAAAAAAATGAACTGTATACTCTATGTTTAATTGTATAATGTATATTCAAGGTTTATAAATAAAAATCCTTTAAAACAGAACACAATTATCTAAGTTATTACAGCCATAAAACAATAAAAGTAACTTAATTTAAACAATGTAATTTTTATAGGAATGCTTTAATGGCACAATAAAAAAAAATAATTATTATATTAGCATATGTTTAGAGATTATGACAGCTCTCTCATCGTAAATGCAATTTTTATAATGCTATACATTAAATGCTAGGTGTTCGATATCATAAAAATGTTGCAAACAATCGCTTATGTTTTGTAGAATATTTTGATTACGAAAACCTACAAAAAAATATATATATATTTTTTCCACTAAAATATTTTATACGCTAACGTTTACAATAAAATATCAGGTATACGTCTCTGTAATAAATGTCATAAATTGCATTAAATGTTAAAAAAAACTAAGCGTATATAAAATTAATAACGCAATGGCGAACAGAAAATATTTCTTGGACATCAAGTACAAGGAACAATAGTTGTAAAGGAGAAAGAAGTTCAACCTGTCCTTGTATTGTTTATTTGACTTCAAATAATTTCGCCCAAGGGATCTATCTATCACAAGTCAACAAAACTTGTCAGCCCAAGAGACAAAATTCCCCCTTATGGGTTGATAATGGTACAACAGATTGTATATGGGCACACCCAACTTAATAACAGAAAAAATAAACAAGATTATTAAGTTAACATTATATTTTATTAATTTAAACGTTACTTTTTCGGAAGTATGTATAAAAAAATTAATTAATCCGATAGTTGCCGTTTTATTAATGCGAAATGATCGTACGGATTCTGTTTTATTTTTGCATATTATATGCATGAGTCAGTTTGGAACTTTATTCCAACGCTTCTCTTTTGTCATTTTGGACTTTACATTGTTTAGTAATGTCAGCAAAAACCTTCGTAAGGTTTCTTTTATCCGCTAAAAGGTCATCAACCGATTAAAAGAATGGCGTCTATGGATATGCGAAATTTAGATTTTTGATAAGATTTAATTTATATTTCTGTTGTTTGTTTTTTACCTTCTACTAAACACGAGTCTATTTTGTACACGAAAAGACTAAACAAAGATTTCAGTTCGTCTTACCTGTAGAAAAGACAGGTGAAAGTCTCCTTAACAAAAAAGGTGATACGCAACGAAATCAGTACTTTTTAAAACTAGATAATGATATAAGTATGTTATAGTTAACGAAAGTTTCAGTTGCTTTCGATTTTCTAGATTGTTTTATTTGCATTGTACACGAAAACATTCTTTGAATAACTCGCGAAAACGATAAACCAAGCGACATTTCGTAGACGGTGGCGCCATCTCGTCTCCAAAATAGTAAAACAATCATTGATTTATTTATATTATTTTTTTTTTATTAATTAAATTATTAGAGAAGAAATTTTAATTAAAACAGAAAGGAAAAAAATCAAATAGAAATCTTATTAACATATGTGTAGTTTGACCTATTACACTGGATGTTTTTTCGTGATTTGTAATAACAATGGAGACATTATAGCACGGCGAACTTCGTACAATAGGGAGAACAGAATATGTTGTATAGCTTTTCTATTGTTGTGTAGCCTTGTCCGCGTCAAAACCTGATTTGGTTCCAAGTAATTATTTTATTATTACTATTATGAGAAAAAAATTGTCCTCCGGGTATAAATCTAACTAGGAAAGCGTATTTTCTAGAAATTTTTCCTCTATTCTCTAAATAGAATTTAATCAAAATGGTAAACCGACGAATTTTCCATTATCGATTTTATGCAAGAATTTCCTTTAAAAGAAAACAATTTAAAGTTGTAACAAACAAAAGTTCTTAATAGAATTAAGCTATATAAATTATATATATCAATCAGAATTCTAAATAGGTAAAAAAAAGCCGCAAGATACAATTGCATACATTGTAAGACCCAGCAAAAGTGGTACCGATCGATAGGGAAGGTCGAGACACGCAAAATATCCCTAATGAACTAAGGGTCAAAAGTCAAAGGTTAACGATATATAGAGGCTAAAAGTTCCACTGGCGCCATAGTAGCAGAGCGCAGGAACGGGACGCGTCGCGCTGCACACAGTAGCGAGGCGCGTCAAGCGCCAGTGAAACTTTTAGCTTGTAAATCTCGTTAATATTTGACTTTTCATCCAAAGTTCATTAAGGATATTTTGCATGTCTCGACCCCCTCTATCGATAGATATTTTTTCCGGGTTTTGCAATGTATGCAAATATACCAACAGATTGGATACCTTCTTATAGAGATCTCAATTAGGATACAGTATTTTTAATGCGAAAAAAATCGCAAAATAAAAGTGAACAATGAATCAATATTCTGTGACAGAGTATTGAACAGATGATTCACACTCAACAGACATTATCGAAAATATTTACATACCAGATTAATTGGTGTTAAGTAAACATCTTCTCTAGTAATTAATAGAGTTGAATATTTTGCATTTTTGTGAGTTGCTTGACATTTTCGACAATATTTTTATACAAGGCCTAGAGTAAAAGAACTCGATGGTAACCCAAGTATATACTCAACTCAAGGGCTAGAGTTCAAGGGCACCAATCACTACCTTGTAGAAACTTAACACCACAGGGGTTCCTGGACTCCCTGTATTTATAGTTATTTCAAGGATGAAAATCGGTAACCGAATTACATTCTTATAACGCAATGATTTAGCAGAATTCGATTTTTATTTCAATATATAATTTTAGAGATAGTTTAATAAAAAATAAAAATGCTATTACAGTAACAAAAAAGTAGAAACTGTCATCACGCGCCATCTTGGGAAGAAAATACGAACTAAAAAAGAAACTGATAAGAGAACTTACTGATAATGGATGCAATCAAAAATAGTTACGTCAAACTTTCTATGTCGTTGAGTCTTTACAGTTATCAGATGCTGTTTTGACGGTAATATAAACCGGAAAATAATAATCAGATGCCCTACTTACGGAAGAAAAAATATGCGAAAGCAAAAGTTGCCGTTCTATACTTGTAACAACATTACGCAACTAGTTTACACGTAGTCAGTTTTATGATAGTTTGCTCTATGCTGTACTTTGAACTTTTCTCTAACTATTATTTTTTACAGTAATTAATTATTGTGAATTATACAGATAAGAGTAATTAAATATTAAGCTTAATCTTCAGTTAGTGTTGTGTTTGCAGCATAAATGAAAAAAATAAGGTTTGATTCTTCTGAATGGAATTAATCGAAAAATAGATTTTAATAACGAGTTATGGAAATGATTTTTAAAAAACAACATGCAATGTCCCACAAAACGATAGATTTTCCTTATTTTTATTTTAATAACATAACATTAAAAAAAAACTCAGGAGTGAGGTTAGGAAACACTGGGTTAAGGTCAAGCATATTTTTATTCAGGATCACAATCGATAAAAAAATAAGTCTATGGTCACTGGATATGAGAAGTACCGAAATATTTCTATCTATACATTGTTAAGAATTTTTGCACCAAAATATTTACTTTATCAAAGAATTTTTTTAATAGAAAACAAATTTTTCCGGGAAGATTAATATTCCATAAAAAATGATTTAACTTACTTTAATGTCATATTCCATTTCTTTTTTCAGGCCAAACAATTGAATTACTGAAGTTCCATTCAGGAAACATCAAAGATAAATAATGAAATTAGATACTCCACTTATAAAAAAAAATGTCCTCATTTTGTTTGAAGTAATTTTAAATCGAAAATTGGGACATTTGAATCGTGGAATTCCCATAATGATATTGAAATGTCATTCTTCTCGAATATCTTAAAATTTATATCAAGGATTTAAGTACTCTATCAGATTTTTCCTCAATTTAATCAGTTTTATATCTCGCAGGTAAATAATACATACATATTAATTTCAAAATTCGATAATTGTATCTATATACCTGTGTGTATATTATTGCACAGTAGTGTACCTGTGTATATTGATTCTGTATATACAGGTACTTCTATCAGATTTTTCCTCAATTTAATCATTTTTATATCTCGCAGGTAAATAATATATACATATTAATTTCAAAATTCGATAATTGTATCTATATACTTGTGTGTATATTATTGCACAGTAGTGTACCTGTGTATATTGATTCTGTATATACAGGTACACTACCCACTACCATATTAGATAGCGTGTGCCTGTATATTCAGGCACACATTACCTGTGTATTGATACTATATACACAGGTACTTGTGTATATAGTACAATTAAAAAATTTAAACATATAGGTATATACAGGGATTTATAAGTATTACATATATGCATACTTGAACAGTTCTAATTATTTACTGTATTTAATAATAGTTAATATTTTGCATATTTTAATGCAGTTATAGTTACATTCTCACATTTTCTACAGAATATTGTCTATCACATCTGTAGTATTGCAATAGTATTTAATGAATCTCAGCATTGCATTATAATATTTTATCTGTATGCAGTCATGTATATTATTGTTTCATTGTCTATATCTGGTTTATTTAATTTTATTCCTATTCTTTATCACACGCGATTCATTTTCTTCCTATACAATATCTTTATGTATTTCAATGATAGTGAAACCACTGATGCGAAATCACCATCAAGGAGTCCAAAAGGATGGTGACAGCCACATGTTGGTGCATTTTTTTTTTACTTTCATGTTATTTAAAATAGCAGAAAAGAGAGAATTCGTGAGTTTGATTGCATTTTTTATTCTAATATATTTATTACACCATCTTATCAACAAACTATTACCATCGCTTCTATCAATTTTTCCGTTCTACTTAAAGTCGTAATAAGTCTTTAAGCCCTTAAAAAATAATAAAACTGTCTTCTTTTTTCCTTTATGTTAGAGAAGAGATATTTCATTCAGAAAACTAACCGTCACGCTCTGATATAATTTAAAAGAATTATCCTTTAACAAAAGTTATTACATCAACTTAGGCCGCCCAAATGCGAATTCCCATAAAAGGATGCTGCCAGATAAAAGATGGGGTCAAATACCAGCAATGAGAAATTAACGACCATTCCTGACACACCCCTAAACTCGAACATATTTAACTTATCCCATAAGCAGCACCTACTGAAATTCCACATCTCGCTAATGCTCTCTTTAACAATAGCTTGGTTACAAAAAAAAAACTTCAGAATTCTTTAAAACACTCGCGTCAATTATTTGTTGTAGGATTCTGCCTATTTCAATACAATGAACTTTTGATTTTGACAAGGCACAACATCGTATCTCGACAAACTCTCTGCTTTAAATAACTGTGATGTCTATCTCCACTACAAAACAATATCAATTGTTTCGCTAACAAGTCGATCTTATCGACCGACAGTCTTTCGAAAATAATGTGCTTAATTAAGAAAGGAGAATGTAACGGTGTACTATGTGTATATGTGCATATATAAGCTCGAACATAAAGTAACAGTGTTGGGAAGTCAAAGAACTGCTTTATGTTCTGGCAGGTAGTTCGTTGACCTTGTTTTGACTGCGATGTCTCGTCTCGTAACCGATAATTAGAGGAGTCCTTCATCGGAAGTGACGATTTGATTCATTTCCTGTGAAAGTCACGCTATTTTTACTACAATAAAAAAGGGAGGAGGATGCTAAACGTTGTCCGCTTCAGTCCATTATCGATCGATAATCTGACAATGCTTCTTAAAACGGAGATCGATGTAGATTAATGAATGCGTTATTTTTAAATTATCGCCCGAAAGTTCAAATATCGAAAAAGGTGAAGAATCATAAAACTCTATAGTAACAAAAACATGATAATTTCAAAAGAATGGAGGCCCATAACGAATAGTTTACATTCAGAATTAGTATTTTTATTTTACATTTACCTTGTTGACTCGAAAAAATAGAAAAACAGAATGACTCAGCTATATTACTGGAAGCGACGATAAGCAGAAAAAAAATTCCTACGGCTTTATTAATTAAACTAATCGTAATGAAACACCTTTTTTATAAAGTGTTTATCATGTACGCAATCATATTTTAATGACAATAAAAACTATTTAAATGACGAAGCATGCGTAGTACTTGTTTTTTTTTTATAAAGCTCTTTTTAGTTTATCATAAGGCATTTTTAACGCAATAAAACGTTAAAAACATAGCTGTATACACATTTTCATGTAGCGTATGAAAGGTGATTAAAGGAATCAAAATATTTTTAATATTTATGCTATTTAAAGAAGACAAAATGGATCATTGTACTTAAACAATAATAAATTTCGAAACAGTAAAGTAACAATGACATTTTAAACTATGTTTATGAGTAAATTAAATTTCCACAAATAATATTATTATTAATTTTCCATTATTATATTTAAAGTTGTCACAAAATGCTTTACTAAATAAGAAAAAAAGGATATAGGCGTGGGAATTTCAATAACTTAATAGACCTACTTTGCTTGATAAATTCTCATACTTAGCTTAATGACATTTGTGTAGCCATGCCGATAACATACTAACCTCATTTGCATGACAACATTCCAATAAAGTTTCGATTTAATCAGAAAAAATATCCATTTCGATATCCGAATGTTTTAATTATACCAAAGATTTGTTGTCACATTCACATTCCACAAGTCTAGTTGGAAAACAACATTCCAAAACAGTTGGGTTTCTCGAGAAAAATTCGCTACCTATTCGATACTATCGATAGTTTCGATGACCAATTTTAAAACTTATGCTATCTTACCTGATAGAAGGTGGAAGGAAAGTTCTGACCAGTTAAACGTTCAGCACACAGATAGCTATATTCCCGATGTTATGACTCGACTGAGACTTCTCAACAAATGGCGCTAGGAACCTGTAGCGCGTATTAGAGCCTAAGGCGAATTGCCCACTGGTATCCTGCCCTACCTACGGTATAATCATTACGCTTTATTTCAAGGTCTACGATACGCTTGGTAGGAGCTAACTGCGAGCTTTAACTATCACTCGCTTATTTTACCCTTACACCACGCTTTCACAAAGAAATATGGGACGAAAAACAGTTCTCGATTATTTACAAGATCCCGTCATGCGGAAAGGAGGATCCAGTCACCGTCATACATATCAAGTAACAGTTGGTTGAAACTTTTATTTCCTACTTTTGACCTTCACCGTTACAGAGGCGCCAACTAAGAATGTGATAGTGACTGCTACCTTTTCTTTTTATATTGAACAGGAAAAAAATTAATTGATTATAGTGATAAAGGGAAAAATCTTCTTTTTTTTATTAAGGACGAGTGAGTCCGGTTGTCATTCTTTTGTCGTGAAATTTCGAATTATACGGTGCGAAGCTAATTTGGGAGTACTACTTGTCATCGCAACTGTGTTTCTATATTTTCAATAGTTAGGCAACTTGGAATATTTTATTTCTTTATCATCACATTTATCAAACTTATCTTGATAGTAGCATAATTAATTATGTCAATTTAACATACTTTCTTCAAATAAAATCTACAAGTTTCAATACTACATATTTTCATAGTTCAGTACAGTATTCTCTGAATTTTAAAATTTTTATTTGTGGTTTTAATTATCCAAACTAACTATTCAAAATTATCTAATTTATTAATTATTAAGCATCTGAAAATGTTTATTTACTACTACAGTATATAGGCCCAAATGCAGATCCAGAAAAAATGTTGCTTAGAAACCTAATATAAATGATATTTAAAAATATCATTTATATTAGGTTTCTATTTTTAATTTGCATTTTAATTATTACATCTAACTAGCAATTCCATTCTTCTATATTCTAAATGAAAAAAATATGTTTAATACAATATTTCTCAACTATTTGGCTTGTACCTCTGCAAAGTTATCTACTTATCTAATCTGTGAATGATTTAAGGCTCTGAATAAATTATTTCAAACTTCTAAAGTGTACAAATTAAAACCAATTCAGCTTAAAATTTTGCATTAATTTTTCTAATGTCTAATAACCATATATTGTACTAATTATACTTAAAAAGTTTGTAAATTTTTGTCTTAACAGCTACAGCTAAGGCACCAATAATAATATTACAAAAGCAACTATATTAAAAATTTATTAACTTTTAATTCTTTTTATTTGTTATTTTAACATATACAATATAAACATTTAAATTACCTTCTCAAATTTTGTTTTTTCAACAGTACAGTTGGTGGTAATAATAATCATACAGCAATTAACTTCTACGATTACAAATTTCTAATCATAGAAGTTATCATTAAATTATTTTTAAGAGAAATTTATTATGTAGAAATTAGAAAATGGATAACAGCTAAGATAATTTTATGGGTTTAGGTTAAATGCATCAATGATTTATTTCTAATTAAAAGTCACTCTAGCAATGATGAGAAAAATGAGAAAAAACATTTGTTTGGTCATAATATAACTATTTTCTATTATTAGTTTTTTAAATTAAAATTAAGTTATACAATTTTTAAATAATTTTTTAAATAAATTTACAAAATTTTATTTTTCCATAAAAAAATATAAAAACAACTTTGAATTTCTAGAAATTAAACAGACTAAGCATGATTAGACTCACTTGAATTTTAAAGATAAAAGTGTGTGTCTAAGGCATTTTTCAAATCACCATATAATATAGTTGAATAATTCAGATTGCAAAATTATTTGAATTCATACAAACTATTTTAGATAAATTCTTTCTTATAGTGAAAATTTTTTCACTATATATTCTCTTCAATGATTATTTTGAAAAATAATTTTATTTTAGAGATTTATTCATATCTTAAATAGACTTTAATTTTGATAAATTGGAAGAGAAATAAAAGAAAACAGATACAAATAATTCCTATTTGTTTAAAAATATATAAATAGACATTTTATACTATTTGGAATAAATTATTGAAGATTTTTCCTGAAAAGAAAAATAATAAAAGCAACGGAAGATTCAGATTATATAATTTTTTATTATTTTTAAATCTAAAAATAAGTTTCTTTCAGGAATCTGCAGTTTCATTTATATCCAAATCATCTTCAAGCTCTAAATCATCTAATTCTTGAAACAGTGATTCATCAACTTTAACTTCTTCATCTCCTAAGAAATGAATATAATTAAAAAAAAATCTATTTTTATAAAAATAAAAAAGAAAAACTATTTAGTATACCTTCTTGCAAGAATTGCAAATCAGATTCTATCAATGTTCTATCTTTTTCAAATAATTCTCTACCTGTATTGTTCATGTCAAAATTCAAAACAATCAGTTATGAAAGGAAACTATATTTTAAAGATATTGGTTTAAGCTTATGATAATTACCTGTCAGTTTCTTTGTTCCTAGTTCTTCCTTTACAAACTGATTTCGTTTCAACTCTGCCATTTCTGCATCGAATTTAGTTTTCCAGGATAGAAATGTTTCTACTGTAACTCTAGTACCTTCAAATTTTTTCTATAAGGGAAAATTTTCAGAAAATTAGTAGATAAAATATATGTAAAAGCAAATCCATAAAAATTTTATCTATATTTTAAAAATAATATAAAAATAACAAGAATCCCCTGATTTATGTCATCTCATGTTACATTCATCCTGGATATAAGTTGTTTCACAAGATCTAATTTATTAATCAATGTAAATTAATTTCTACATTCTATTGAAGTGTTCAATTATGTTATCAATAATTGGCATATAAGCTGAAAATAACATGCATATCACATAAATTATCTTACTTTAAAACACCATTTAATTCCATCCACCAAGCTAAGTCCCAGATTTGAGCTGGTCTTCAGGTGAAAATACAGATCACATTCCATCAATTTAGAATAAAAAATGAGTTAATTGTATGGAATTATATTACAATTCATCCTAGAGAATTTGGGTTCAATTTAAGGTTACATAACTTCAGATTTCTTCAAGAAGGATTTAGTCTGATTCACTTAACCAATTCTTCACCTCTTAGCCAATCTAATACAGTTATAGATGGTCTGTGGTGAATGCTGGAATATCCTTTCAGAAGAAAAGCAACATAAAATGAGAAAGAAAAGACTTTACCACCAGAGTTATGAGCAGCCTATGAAGTGCATTGAAATGCATTGTTCCTTAATATCCAGTAAGATGGAAAGTAGCATAAAATTTCATAAGAAAAAAATATTGAAGAACTTTTAGAAAGCCTTCAATATCTATATATAGCAAAGATTATAAGGAATTCATAGATACAAACTGCTAGCAAAACAATAAAGGCCATCTGGAAGAAATTTTGCCTTTTCTTCACAGTTTGTTTAGGATTCAGATACCATTCCAAAAGTTGATATTGTTCCTTTTCAAATCAAGTTTCTTGCTGTATGTGCTTCTGCTGCCAAGGTAATAAAAACTGCGTATGGCCGAAAACAAGATTTTGAAATTATATCTGTAAATGTTTTGAGATGTTGAACTCTTATAATGATTTCAAACTCAATGATCTTACTGAACTATGAAAGCAAAGTGTGCTTGAAGAATTTGATTTTAATCTTAGCCAGAGATCAAATCATGTCAATTTCAAAATTAATTGAGAAGATTGGACTTATTAAGCCTGCATGGAGATTCTTAAAGATTGAGTCAAATAAGTAATGAACAAAATAACAAAACAAAAAATAAAGAGGACACATGCTTTTTTTTAAGAAAAGCATTTATCTTGCAAAATTCAGGACTTGATTTACTTAAACTTTTTGATTAACAGATGTTGCTACTTTCCACTCAAATAGAACATTAAGTGGCAGGGCAAAATAAGCTCTGCCACTGGAAGCCCACCTTTGCTGAGAATTCATGTGTATTGTGGAGAACAGGAATCAATGAGCTGAACCAAGAATAAATTTTTCGATGGGATGGGACTCAAGAATCAAACTGGATTTTTCAAAGTAGAAAACTGGAGTGATTCCATCTGGACAATTTGACTGATTTACATAAGCTCTACTTAAGGACTATTCATCACAATTTTCATTAATGGATCTTAGTGATTATCCAGATGCCCAGATGCCTCAACTATAGTTCAAGAGATAATGTTACTTTTTTGTTAAGTTGTCATTTGATTTGTCAAATTTCAAATTTTTATATAAATCGTTCATAAGTATAGAATAACTATATCTGATTTTCTTGGTTAAAATTTTTGTCTGAAACAAACCATTCCATTTTAACAGTGTGTTTATGGGAAAATCTGACTCAATTTATATCAACAGTTTTGGAATGACTTATGATGTAACTTTGGGGATTACTATATACAATTTCCTAGAATACTAAAAAGTTTTGGAATCACTGACAAAATTACATAACTGTAAAAATGATGTCAAAATATAAATACTTTAACTCTAAATGGCAATAGTTTTTATAAAATGTTTGCTGATCCTATTAATTTCTGTATTCGGCTTCATTATGATCCCATAATAATACAGCTTCATTCAGCTGTATTAATTTCTGTGGGATCATAGTCAATCAATTTGCAATCACTACTTTCAATAAATTTTAGATCAATTTTAGAGCATTAATTTGCAATTTTTTCCCTCACTGAACACACTGTTTTACTAATTTATTGAAAGAATAGATGAAACAGAATGATTTGACCTGCACCAGAGACAATAATCACATACAATGGTTTTCTTTCAAGAACCCTATATATTGATCTCTTAGAAAATTTACTGAAGATAATCTCCCAAAGTGACAACAGTTTGTCATTGCTTCAGTTGTTAAAGCTGATTCCTAAAAGATAATTATTGTAAATTTGTCAGTGAACAAAGTTTTGTTTCTATTATACATTTATTTGTATAAGATACCTGCAAACAGAGAGATATCAGATAGTCCAATATCCAATACATATGGAAAAAAAGACCTGTCCAAGGGTTCTATGCTGCTTTTAACAAAAATCATCTCTCCAGACAAACTATTTGACATCAGTCAGCAAACATTGCTTCTGATTGGTTGTTCCGCTAGAGAGACAATTTAGTCAGAGAAAATTTTCTCTCTCTTAAAAATTGTCTCTCTGGAGATTGTCTTGTCTGAGAGATAGGTAAGGCTATCAACATTTAGATGTTTTGAAAGAAGAAATAATATGTAATTTCAATCGGAATACAATATTTAAAGGCCATTAAAATATTTGGAGTATTTTAGGTGATCTATTTAAAAAAAAAAATTTTTTTAAATAGATCACCCAAAAATAATTAGAAAATGAAATTGTAACATTGTAAGGAATTAGCATCAAATTTACACATGTTGGATAAAAGACTTCTTTCAGTTGAAATACATTGGCATTGTAGTTTTTCTCAAGTAGAGGATAACTGAGGATATAAATTTGATTGATAGATAATTGGATATTAACATGTTTTTGTTTAAGCAGAGGGTGTCCAACCTTTTGGTTTTCTTGGGCCACATTTGAAGAAAAAAATTGTTTTGGGTCATACACAAAATACAGGTAGGCCTCGATTAGTGCAAATAATTGGTTCCATGAATTTCTCGCACTATTGCTTCTCAACATTTTCCTACTTGGTTTATGTGTTTTTTCTGTTTGCAGATACCTTATTTAATATGTATTGCATTACTTACAAATAATTACAGTATATTCAGTGTAAGTACAATATACATTATTATAATTACAGTAATCTTTAATTTTTTAAAACATTAACTATGTAGTAAATAAAATCTTATTTTTGATCGATAGTTTTTTGATGTTGCAAGATGTTTGATGTGACAGCTGACACTTTTTGCAAGATGTTTGATGTGATAGCTGACAAATTGTCTTTCTGAACTGTGTTGAAAAACTGTGGGAATCTGCGAATATCGATTTTGTGGTTACAAATAAATTTTCACGAATAGTCAAATACACAAATGTGGAATCTGCGAATAACAAGAATTGACTGTATATTTAACATTTAATTTTTTATCAATATTACATCAACAAAAGGTGATCATAAAGTTTTAATATATAGAAATAGTTTTTTTTTGCATATTTTTAAATTGCCATTATTTTGTTAAGCTGAAAAATCCCAAAATTACTTAAAAATTAGTAATAAATTAATATTATAATTGATGCTATATTTAAAAATAACTTAAGTGACTTAAATCTAGTATATGTATGAAATTTATTTTATCGATTAAAAAATGTGAGTTAGCAATTCTGTCAAAGATTTATTTGCAATTTTTCTAAAACATTACATTCAATATGAATATATAATACAACAGAATTGTTGATATATGCACTTTTTATCATGTGTCAAGACTGACTCATCACATTTCTTTATTCTAAAAAATTGTGATAATTTGAATCCATGATAAGAATTTCAAACAGTGACAACTTAAATATGAAACTCAGAAATACATCAAAAATTAATTATTCTTATCCTAATCAATTTAGAAGAGATAAACAACTAATTTAGAATTGATTATTTTATTTTTTAATTATATTATTAACCTGATATAATTGAAGTCTAAAAAAAAAAAAAACTTTCTGCAGAAAACATTCTAAAGAACAACTTTATTACTTAGAAATGTTTTTGGTAGTTAATACTATCATCAGTTAAACAAACTATAAAAAAAATATCTATAAAAAACGGAAAAACAATTATTCATAAAAATTCTAGAACGTTTTAACATCACTTGTGATACATTTAAATCTAATTCATATTTAATGTTCAATGTGAATCTTTCAATACTATTTGATGAAATCTGTCACAAGTGACATTAAAACATTCTAGAACTTTTATGAATAAGTTTTGTTCTCTCTTTCTCTTTTTTTTTCTTTTTTATAGATATTTTTCTTATAGTTGTTTAAATACTAGGAACCTAAAACGTTTCTAAGTAATAAAGTTGTCTTTAGAATTTTTTCTGCAGAAAGTGATATTTTATGGATTTCAATTATTTAGTAATCAACAAATGCAGTAGTTTAAATAGTTTTTAGTAATCTAGATATATAGTTTTTAGTATTTTGATATATTTTATTTGATATCATTTAGTAATTTATGCTAATTCCACTTATCTGGTTGATAGATTTGTCTCAATTATTAATATTTAAATTCAACTTCATTAAAAGTAAACTAGCTAAAAAGTTCCAGATATATTCAACTTCAATAACTCTAGCACTGATAGCAGTAAAGAATCACTTTTTTATTTACTAGAAACTACAAACGTTTTTGGTTTTTATACCATCGTTCAGGTAACATTGGAATGTTGGAATTACATTGGTATTAAAAAAAAAGTGATTCTTTACTGCTATCAGTGCTAGAGTTATTGAAGTTGATATTTAAAGTTTCAGATATATTTATCTCTCAAATTCATGATATAGCTATATTTATATACCTATATAAGATCAAATACAATTATACATTTATTTAATGAGCTATATTATTGAAGTTAATTATGAATAAATCAGTGATTTCAATAAGCATTTTGAGGAAAAAATTTTGGCTTAAGTTCAAAGAAATATAGGACATTATTTGTAAACCACTAAAAGAAAAAACAAAAAGTTGTATAAAGAAGCAAAATAGTATGATGAAATGCCCTGAATCCAATTTTATAATTAAAAAAAACTCTTACTTGTCCAGGAGATGGCAGTGAAGATAAACTGAGATTTTTTAATTGTGATCTATCATTTTGTGTATTTTCTGCTATATCAGGAGAAATGAAAGTATCGCAAGAGATTGGAGATTGATTTTCGGAACTGGGTGAAGGTAATTGCCGGAATTTTGTAGTCTGAAGACGATTTAAGATGTTTGATGAAACTTCACCTAACCAATTCTAAACAACAGCATAATAATTTTTAATAAATAGACATTTTTTAATACAATATTCTAGAAATTTTTATAAAATGTAACATACCATAATACTTGTATTTTTTTGGCTTTCCTTAGACATATATCTGGCAGTAAATAAATTCAATAAGTTTTTATATTACTACTAAAATTTCTTTTATTGGAAAATAAAAATAATTTTACCTATTACTAGATCTGGATGTTTTTAGTGATGTATTTTCAGTTAATGGTGTTGATAATTTAATATTAGTTGTTAAAGAATCAATTTTTTTTGTTAATAATTTAATCACCTCGTTATCTGGTTCTTCTGAAAAATTCAAAATTATAATTTAAAATTATGTTAATAAAGTATTTATCCTGTTTAAACCTTTGTTTTTTGTGTACATTTTTGTGAGTGTAACAGGATGGCTTCAAAGTTCTATAATTTTAAATTTTACTAAATAGAAAATATAGTGTGTTCAGATAAGTTATCACTAAAAGGTGAACTTTAAAACTCTCAAGTTTCAATTGAGACAAGATGAGACAGATTCTTAGTAGAACAGGAACATAACATCTTTATTCATAGACATTTTGTACATCCAAATCAGATATGCATTTTGGAAGTTTTAACATTTCTCATCAGTCTGTTGGTTATAATTGCTAATTTAAAAAAATACAGCTTTTTAACAGTAAATATAAATTGACAACCAATTTTTCATCAAATCATCAAAAATTAAAAACAATTAGTTATTACTGACCTCAAAAAAGGTCAAAACACAGATAAACTTACAATTTGCTGTAACTCTACAGAGAGGTTTTTCTGTTAACACAAATTTGCAAAAACATTAGCACTAAGAAAATTTTTAAAGAAATAATAATTTTATTTACAATATTCATTCTGCCATAATCAGTAGTTATCTGTAATAAAGAATGAAATCGAAGTTTTACCTATTAAGACTTTTCAAAATTTATTCTTACAAAACTGATATACAAAATGTTTATGAATAAAGATCTTATATTGTTGTTCTATTAAGAATCTGTCTTGTCTTGTCCCCAATTTAAAGTTGAAAGTTCACCTTTTAGTGACAATTTATCTATATAAAAACTATTCCCATGATTATCTGTACAAAGTGCTTAATTTATTATCCTATAAAATTACTATTTAAATTCTGGTTATGTTTATATTTGTTTTTTTATTATAAAATATAAAGATGTCCAAAATATTTTATACAAAATGTGTTACATTTAAAGTTAAAAATTTTTTATAGTGGTGAAATTTAAATTCAAAAACTCTAACTTACACAAAACCAATTTGCATAAATTGAACTTCAAAATATTTTAAAAATCATCTTTCTAATTTAGTTTATTAATCAAGTACTGCAATTTTATACAGTAATATCACATAAATGTTTATGGGAAAGATTTCCTTTATATACCCTTCTTCTAGGGTTCAGCTTGAGTTAACTACTTTAATTTCTTCCTAGTTTTTCTTCAAATCATAGTCAAGATGCCATTTCCCTAGGGCAGGGATGCACAGACTTACTAACACCAAGGGGCACATGGATTCAATATAACTTATAGGAGGGACACCAAGTTATGTCATATCATGTTTATTAATTAAATGTTTGTTACAAAGAAATGTAGTCAAAATTAAACAAAGAATTTTTAATAGGATGCATTGTATTGTATTGATTTAACAACTTTTTTTTATCTTAGATTCAACATTTGTAGTAGCCAAATTAAATTACCTATTTCACTACAGTAAAAATTAAAAAAAAATTTTATTATTACAAATGTGATTATTATTTTTCCTTACTGTTTAAAAATATTATCATCAAACCACTGTAAATATAATTTCACATCAAATATTATTTGAAAATGCATTGTTCAAAACTACAAATAATATTTTGTTGAGTGCCCATAGTAAGGAAGATTGCTAACAAATCAATGTAGGGCTACATGCAGCTCACAGTCTGTAGTTTTTGCATCCCTGCAGGGTCACACTAGTTTTGCCTAAATGTAGATCTACTTATGTTCAGAGACCCTATCCTCCATGTTAGGTTTCATAATACTAATGTAATTCTCTTCAATATTTAAGTATATAAGAATATTTTATAACACCAATTAATTAAGAGGATTACATTGGTGTTATGTAATGTAACCTGGAGGATAGAATCTCTGAATATAAAAAAGACATACAGTTAGTCAAAACTATTACAATCCTTTGGAAACATCATCTTGAATATGATTTGAAGGTAAAGAAATTATAATAGTTAATCATTATTGGACCCTAGGGGATGGGTATATAGAAAACCTTTGAAATTCTAAGATCTTCATGGAACGCTAATGCCATTGCTTCAATGAAAATTAATAATACTATCAATAAAAAGTCAATCTATAGTGTAATAAGTATCATAATATTATACAAATATGAATGTGCATCACATAGTTATATTTTATCTCTTGCCTTGTTAATAAGCTATACATATGATATACAAATCAACTTTGAATTATGAAACTGATTTTACAAGAAAATATAATTTGTACCAAAATTTGACTTAGGAGTTCTTACCCCAATTTTACAAAGATATTTATAAGGAGCAAATATTTCAAAAGTTGAATCAGGCATCCCTTGTTAATATAGAGATATTCAAAGGGTATTAGCCCAAATCCTTCAAAAGAAATCTGGTGATTTCAGCTTCCAGAAGAAATCTGAAAGTATGCGTTCAGAAAGAACTTAAATACTCCTCCAAGCGGCAAACTAACTCTTTAGCAAGTGGCAATATAATAACAAATTTGTGATGTTAAATTTTAATTAGAGAAATATCACTTAAAATATTACTAATTGGAGCACTTTACACAGCTAGTTATATAAAAATCTTTTATTCGAAGTACTTTCGGTTAATTTGATAATCATCTTCATGGAAGAGGTTATCAAACTAACCAAAAGTACTTTGAATAAACGATTTTTATATAATCAACTGCGTAAAGTGCTCCAATTAGTAATATTTTAAGTGTTTAAGATAAACACAGTATAATTGAGAATGAAATTAGAGAAATATCATTTTTCTTTGAATTTATATGGTTTCATTTTATGTTTTCTTTGTTGTGTTCATGATAAAACATTTAATACCATATTATGTTATTTGTTTTGATTAAGGTTTGTAGAGAAATATTATGATTGTTTTCTTGAATTGAATATTTTATGACATTGTTAAAATAAACATGCTTTTCCTGAAATAATATTCAACAAAAAATTTTCATTATTTATTAAATGTTAAATATTGTATATATACAGGTACTCCTCACTTAACGACCTACCTGTTGAATGACTGCTCGAACTTATGTCCGAGCTTAAAACTGTTTTTTAATGGAATATTAGGTTTTTGCTCATATGCATCCATCACTTACGACTTTTGTTTGTAATTTCTCCATACTCGTAGTTCCAAAAACTGAAGAAAATTACTGTACTTTGTGCATAATTAAGACAAATTTTTAATTTGAAATTTGTTTCCAATATTTTAATATAGGAACAAGTTTTTCGCTTACCGACCAATTCGTTCTACGAGTCGTGAGAACGAAACCCAGTCATTAAGTGAGGAGTACATGTATTATGCATTTTTTTCACATACATTCACATTTTATAACCAAAATATTTTTTCAGATGCATATTAATATTGAATTTTATATCTTTAATTGAATTGTTACCTTTTTTGAACATATTTATAAATTTATTCAAAAATATATCTAAACATACTCTACAATATAAATAAATTAGTAGTTATGAAACTATTAATTCCCTACTTTCTGAGCATGTCTACTGTACTGGAATGAATAAAAATGCACAGTTATAATGAATATCATCAAGATTATCTTTATTACTATAGCCTCTTTTATGAATTTTCTGTTCGAATCAATTATAAGTTATCCTATAATTAACATTAATTTTATAGTATTATTTTAATACAAAATTAAATTTACTCACGTAATAAATAAGCCAAATCTAAAGCTTGACAACCATTGTATGCAGTAATATTGGCATTTGCTCCTGCATCTATTAAGCATTTCACAACAGCTGTTTTTCTATAAAAGAAAATGATAGAAAAAATAACAAGTTTAAAATTTAATATCAAATTAAATGTCTTTGTAACAGACCTATGGAATACAGCTTGCATTAGTGCTGTCCAACCATTTACTAAATCTTGTTTATCTAATTCAGCACCATATTTTATCAATATTTGAACAATATGCAAATGACCAAACATGGCTGAATACATTAAAGGTGTAGCTCCATCATCTAAATGACAATTGCAGAGAGATGGATCATCTTTAAGTAATTTTTGAAGGGCAATAATATCATCTGAAATATAAAACAAGTTTTAATGAAATCAAGAATCAGAAATGAATTAAAATTTTAAGTGAGATTATACTAACCATTTTTAATAGCTTTAAGGACTTCAACTACTACTTTCATATCTGAATAAAAGAAATTACATGTAAATATTATTTTAATATTTATTGCTTTAATGTTGAAAACTATAATTCTAAGAAAAATACAATGTTGTATTATTGTTATTTCTTTTTAATAAGAAATTGATTTATATATTAAAAAAAAATCAAAAGTTTAAAGACAGAAATTACCCATAAATACTTTAGTAATAGTTTTATTTCTGAGATATTCCTCAACTTCAGTTTTTCCTAGCATCATTGCAATATCCAGAGCATTTCTATTACATATATCTGTTGCATTAACTTGAGCACCATGTTCAATCAGGAGATCTACCATTTGCTTTTGACCACTACATGCACTCATCATCAAAGGAGTAATTCCTAAAATAATTATTAAAATTATAAATGTTAATCCCACTCTGTATTGTAATCTATAATTAATTGGAGGAATAGATTGGTGCATCATAAAAAAATATTAATGATACTAGTTTTTAATGTTGAAAGAATTTCAATTATTTCTAAATTTTTATTATGTTCAGACTCAAATTTTATTTAAATAAAAAATAACAACATAAGTGTATATCACCTGCTCTTCGAGCAGGAAATAAATCAACTATTTCTTCATAACACAAAAATTTTTTTATTTAATAAAGTATTTAATTAGTTTGTAACGGTATACTGATGAGGGCTTGATAGAGCCAAAAATACTTTATTAAATAAAAAATTTTTTGTGTTTTGAAGAAATAGTTGATTTATTTCCTGCTCAAAGAGCTGGTGATTTATAATTACCATGGAACAGAGTAATGAGTTAATATGTTCTAAATAATAATATTTTACAGTGCATGATTTCTATACATAAATATAATTTTTATTATATTAATGTATGGGAAATATGAAAATATATATTATTTAATAATATTTATTACAGTGGACTCTCGATTTTATGAACTCGGAATGACCCTCAAAAAAGTTTGTAAAATCAAAAGTTCATAAATGGGAATGGCATTAATTAATATTAGGGACCTTTTGGACTAACTAAATAGTTCATAAATTGGATGTTCATAAAAACACAAGTCCACTGTATTTATATAATTTATAATTCTTTATAAACAAGATATTCTCTTCATTGATTAAAATCATGTTTACTATCATTATTAAATGTTCTTTTATACAAGAAATCATAAATGGTGTATTTAACCTGCTTTAAGTGCTTGTTGTGATTTCTTATGTTATTAGAAGCAGCAGAACTTAGTTGTTTATAGTTATAGTTATGTTCTTTTATTTTTTATTTGGCTGTTTTTTTATTTGTAATACCATTCAATAGTTTTTATCATATGAATTTACTTATAAATTATTAATATAAGCAGATTAATTAATGCTACACTGAATTTATCTTTCATATTATTCAAATTATAGTAAATCCTTGCCAAGCACAGATTTGCAGAACACGATTTTGCACATACACATTATCTTAATTGTTTCCATTTAATTTGTCCAACACTAGAATTTCATTCATATGCAGTATGCTGATGAATGTGTGAATAGTCAGAGTTACTAGATGCTCACATGGGTATCTGCAATGATACCCACACACTCATCTAGCAACTCTGCTTGATGCTGACCACAAGCTGAGTGATGCAGGCCAAGTTGCGGCTATACTGAATTTATCTTTCATATTATTCAAATTATAGTAAATCCTTGCAGAGCACAGATTTGCAGAACACGATTTTGCACATACACGTTATCTTAATTGTTTCCATTTAATTTATCCAACACTAGAATTTCATTCATATGCAATACGCTGATGAGTGTGTGAATAGTCAGAGTTACTAGATGCTCGCATGGGTATCTGCAATGATACCCACGCACTCATCTAGCAACTCTGCTTGATGCTGACCACAAGCTGAGTGATGCAGGCCAAGTTGCGATCATTTCATTCACATTAACAGAGCTGTAATCATGTATTTATTGGTGTTTATCCTCTTCTCCTTTTGCATTTGTATTTTTTTTAATTTCAAAAATTCAATATGACATCTAAGAGGAAGAATGAAGATGAGAAACAAAAAAAATGCAAAATTTTGACATTATCTCAGAAAATTTAAATTTTTGGTAAGTTGAAAAATGGTACATATTTCATCGCTTGCAAGAGAAAAGTTATAAACAAATCAAGCATAAGGACACTTTATGAGAGGCATTGAAAAACTCTGTGCTTCTTACTGTGAAACTTTTAAAGAGTTGCATCAGTCATTGTTTCAAGAAAAAATCACCAGCTTTATAAAAAAATAATTGTATCATGTACTTACTTATTAAGCAGTAATAAAATCCTTTCAATTAACATTTGTTTCGTTTTCTCTTTTTAATTACAGCAATATTTAAGTTTGTTTAAATTATACATACTTTCTTAATTTGAACTATACCTAACAAATTTTTTCCATAGAAAGTTAACTTTGTAATACAATTATGCCATGCACGCAATGCATTAATGACGTAACCTCTGCATTCGGCAAGGGTTTACTGTATTAAATGATTAAAAAATTGATTAAAATTATTTATATTTTTATTATAAGAAATATTTTTTATTATAAAATATTAATTTAAATTATACTATGAAGTGAAATAATGCACCTTGAATGAATTAAGAAATAATTATATATTAATATTTCTGATTTTTGTTAAAGTTTAAATACAATACAATTTAATAAAAATAACAATTATAACAAATATAAGTTAATAAACAATCATTGAAAATATTCATAAATTAAACAGAAAAATTAAAAACTTTGCTATAGAGTTAATTTAAATTTAAATATTTAAATTTAGTTTATTTCATTAGAATTTAAATAAAATACACCTAAACTACTTTTGCTTATAATTTAGTTTTGATTAAAATTTTTTGGTTCTCTTTCTCTTTGGTTTTGTCAACTCCAATTTGCATATTTCCCTAAAACCTATAATACTAAAATTTGGGGATGCTATAGGTATAGAGAAATTAGATTTTTCCACTCAATTGTGGAAAAATCAGAAAAATAGAAAACAGGGAAGCTAAATTTCCTATTTTACCTTAAGAAAACTTTTAAAAATCATTATTTCTTGATCATTTGAATATTTTATATGGGAAAAGCATATTTTAACATAATGGTTGAAAAAAATTACATTTGGAAAGGGGGCCAAAAAAAGCAGCAGCCCACAAACTTTTGAAGATTTTTTTTTAATGTTAGTCTATTTTGATAAAATCACTACCAAAGGGTTTTAGAGACTTTAGATAACAAATATGATGATAGCTTTTTCAAATTCAACAAATGTTTTAATTTAATCCAATACTGTAGTGTCATTTGGTTCGATAAAGGATATTAGGGCTACAGAATACAAATCTAATGATAGTTTTTTTGGATTCAAAAAAGGGGATTTAATATAGTGGCCCAAAATTCAACAGATATTTTAATTTAATCCAATTTTGTTTTGTTGTTAGTAAAATTGCTCAACTGAAAATACACCAAGAGGATCTAGAACAGAATCCAAAAAACTATTGAAAAATATTTGATAGTCCACCTGGATTGTCAATTGCTATCCTCATCAGTCTATCATCCTTTGATATAAGTGGCTATGGCAGGATCTCAATTTGTCCACTTAGTAATCAACATATTGAGAAACAGTGTCATTTTTTGACAAAAAAAAGGTACTGTAACCAAGCTGCCATGATTATTTTCATCACCTCTGTCTATTGTAGATAAACTTATATCAGTACACTTCTTATCTCTTTTTATAGTACTTTGCAGATGATGTTGACCACTGAGAGGATCAAAAACATTTCTGTGACTAAATTATTTTGTTTTGCTAAGAACTTGATTAAATGTGTAATTTTTAATGAAACAGGATGACTAAAATTTTTTTCAAATTTGTTTTCCAAAGAGATTTTTCAGAATCAGCAAAGAAATTGAGAGTTGGTAGCTTAAATGTTGCTAGAAATCATGCTCAACTAATGAGAAATAGTTTATTTGAAGGATTATCATGACTGTTTAATTTTATTATTTATACATCATTTATACCTTATATGTACAGTACATATTAAATTCCAATTCTTATAATAAATGAATGTTATGCAAAAATTAAAAATTATATGAATGATCATGTATATTGTATATAGAGAAGTGTCACTTACTAGCACTGATTCGGCAACAACCAAGGGTTTTGTTATTCATAAGGTGAATACAGGCCTTTCATGTAAGCTTTTTAATAAACACGCACACACATTTTTGCTACTCTAAAGCCATGTTAAACTGAAATAGTATTGTGTAAAATAAAAATCTGTCACATTTTTTTTAACCATGTAAAACCAAAATTGTGAAATTCAAGTACGATGCAAATTTAGGGTGTATGTATATGTTATATTATATATATAATTAAATGCATAAAAATGCATAATAAATTTATAAAAATACCTGTTGCAGCAACTACTTGATTAGTACATACTCCACGTTTTAATAAAATCTGAACAATCATGTCATGTCCTTGTAATACAGAAGCCATAAGGGATGTCAGCTCACATTCAGAAATATGATCATCTGAAATCTGTGTATCCACAATAGCTCCCATTTCCAATAGGAGAAGTACAGTAGAAAAATGGCCATTCCAAGAAGCAATAACCAAAGGACGTACACCTATTCAAATTTTTAAATGTAGTTTATGTATTAGTATATATACTTTAATTAATATTATGTAAATAATAAAATAATAATAATAATATTTATAATTAGATAATAAAACATCATTAAATCAGTATAGATCATTTCCATTTTTACATATGATGGAATGCAAAAGTTAATACACTTGACCCTTGATTTAAACATTAGATTGGTTTTGTTAAATTTATTTTTAAAAATGCATAAATTATTTAATTAAATGTTATGGAACCTATCTCTGCATTTTCTATACAAAAATGTTAGTCTCAATTTACATGATTTTCATTTACATGATACTTTTGCAAAACCAATTTATCATGCATATTTTTTTGGAACAGGTGTACATTATTGTTTTGTATTAATCGTTAGCATATATGGAATTTAAAATAAAAAATCATATTACATAATTATGTGATAAAGTTTGAATAATTTAAAAATACAAAACAGAAAAAAATATATTAAAGATTCAAAGTATTTAAATGAACCATTATTATAAAAAACAATCTTAGCTGCAAACTTTGTGCTGTATCAACAAATTTCTTACTGGAAACAATAAATGTCAAGACAATGTGGCAACCTGGTTGATTTGAATGGTGGTAAGACAGTAGAGAGAAATTAAGTACAGTGGGTGATCGGTTAACGAACATAATCCATTCCAAGAAAATGTTCGTTATCCGATTACAATGTGATATTACGTACACATTGTATCCTCCACTGTATTATCCTGTACACGTATTATACAATGTGATCACATTGTATCATGGAGCTTTATAAATACAACAAAAATAAAAACTAACTTGCTTTTTCTTCTTATACACCTGTAATTATACCTATATGGTCACGTGACCCTATGCATTATAAGATAGATTTTTTAGTTCAGAAATTTTTAAAATCATTGAGCAGGTCAAAAAGTTTTAATCACTGAAATATAAAATATTTTAGAAAATGGAAATAAGAAATGTAGATAGCTATTTAAATAATAAAAACTTCATAAACTTCACTAATTTTTTTATATATTTTTAGTACAAAAATGAAACAAATTTCTTTTTCTTTTATTTTAATGGGATATTTGATAATGATATAGCGAATTTAAAAAAAAAATAATTAAAAAAACACTTAAAAAAATTTAATACTGATTTACTCAGTGTAGTTATTGCAGATCAGTTTTCTTTGCATTTATTGGTTGAAAATATGTGCCTCCAATGATGGTTCCTAAAGTTTTCAATTGCTGAAATTTTTTAATTGCATTTTTAAGACAGAAAATTTCAATGGATTGTATTAGTAGAATTTGGATTATTTTTTATTAAATCTTATCGATTCTGTATTCTATTTTATTATATTTTATTAATCTTATTTCAGTTTTGGGATGAGATAAATTTATTTTTGAAATTTTAAGTAAAAAGTGAAATTTTTTTATGAACTTTAAAATTCACAAAACTTAAAATTATTATTAATAATAGAAAAATATGGTTAGTTCTGTTAAAATAAAAAATATTGTTACTTATTTATTCATTTATTGTTTTATTTTTATCGATAATTAAGTAAAATACGAAAAAATCTGAGCATAAATACCCTCAGGCTATTTAAAGGGGCATGACACTTATATATGGCAGCTAGTCAATTTGTTGGAAATTGCAGTCAAGCTTACTTTACTGCATCATATGTGGTATTAGATGAAGTGTATCAACAAAGTAAGCATCAGCAATCCAATTAGAACAAAGCAGACAATATTATAACTGTTTATGTATGAGGGGAAATGATTTTCATATATGTTGGATTTTTTAATATAATTTCAAAAATTTATAAAAAATTAAAATAAAAATTATTGAAATGAAGTAAAATCATACCAATAAATACATTTTATTAATAAAAATGACAATATTTTGATAAATTTATGTTACTTTTTGACTGATTATAAGATGTAACTTAATTAATGAAAATTTGCATAATACACTGTTTTTTTAGTCAATAAGTTTTTAAAATATGATCTGATTTTTTTTATTCATAATTATTTCATTAAATAGATTTATGAATGAAATAATTATGAAGCACAGCAATTACTCTAAACCAAATACAATATTCACTGAATGATTCTTATTAATGTAATCATTTTGGCTGAAATTCAACTCATTGATAGCTTTTGTTGCAAGTTAATTACTATTAATTTAACAATTATATTCAAGAAAAGTATTCAATAGGACCCTAAATGCTAATAGTAAAATACAGTATAAAAAATATTGTTCTCTTCTTTTTCTCCTCCTCCAGATACTCCCTACAGGTCACTCATTCAGTATCAGTGAATTTGGGATATAAAAATTTCTTAGATTACTTGAATTCCTCTAAAAGTTTCAACACAATCAGATCAAAGTAAAAGGGTAGATTAATAATCCTTTCTCCTTAAACATCTCTACACATTGCATTGCATAACCAAATTTGAAAAATAAATATATATTAACTCAATTATATTTTTCTAAAAATTTTAATCCAATTAGGGTAAAATTAATGGGCATGGAAGAAGACAATTCTCTTCTATAGAAATGCACCATCATTCAACCAATTTCAATCAAATATGTAATGCAAACGTTTTTTTATATTATTGGCTACTTGATTGATATTTAAAAATAATAAAACTATAACATTTGCCAAAATAACTGAAACTAAATTTTAGAATATGTTATAATTTTTTAGTATTGTAACTTATTTATTTGCATATTAGATGTTTTTGATTAGATTAAAGATTTATATAAAGTGATTGCATTGTTCTGAATTAAAATAATTATTTTGAGATGATAAATTGCATAGGATTAACACAATTGACTTTACTGATTTACTTTGATTAAATAGATTTTAATTATTCCAGTATGTTTAATAATTTTTCCATGATGGCATCAGTAATGTCACTATATGTGGTATTTATAATTTTTATATTGTTTTATATAAAATAATATGCTATTATAGTTTTTCCATACTAAATATTTTTTCTAAGTTCAAAAATACACAAACTATGGAATTAGCATATAAGAAACAAACAGCTTTATTAAGTGAATTTCAAATCATATCTTATGAATTTAACAGTTATGTCTTCTTCATTCTTCTTTATTGTTTAATTTATAAATTAATATTTTTAGGCATGACTGCCTAAAAATAAAATTACATAAATATATAATGTATAAATTATAAATGATTTAAATATATATCATTAACTCTAATATTATTATATTCATATTCTTAGGATGAATCCTAAGAAAATGAATATACTTTAGATACTGAATGTTGATGTACACATATGTAAATTCTGTATATTGTAAATAATAAATATTGATAATGAAAATTCTCTATCAAAATCCAACAATTTAAAATTTTTTCAGCCAATTGATGGAAATTATTACATTATAATAAAATACTTACTCTTTCTTCTTCTTCTATTTGTTTCAATCTCCTTTCTTCCTGTTCCTTCTTTTGTTGATGAATATCATCTGCTTTATTATTAAGCCAATCAAATGTAACAGATACTAGTGTAAAAATCATAACCATTCCCAAGTTTTCTTCAGCCTATTTTTACCGAAAATAAATTTTATTTTAGTTTTTACAGATAAATTCATTTCTTATAAGCAGGTTACAGTAAAAATAAAAAATAAATTTTAATTATTATTCAAAGCTGAACTAATCCAAATTTTTTATAAAATAAATATAACAATAATTATATTCTTTTTAAGATTAAAAAATGCATTGACATAACAAAATCTCCAACAAAGTTGCCTAAAAATATCATATATTCTATTTTTTCAACTAAATTTATTCATATCTTCTTTAAAAAAAGCTGAAAATAATATATAATTAAGATACAAACTTAATAATGCAAATAAATTATCAATAATTAATAAAAATGTTATTATTGGCATATAACAACAAATTTAATATAATAAGTTCCTGATTTGTGCAGTTTCAAGTTCTGTTGTATCGAAGATATATAAATGATAAGCTTTTTATTGGTGCTGGATTTCTATAACTATGAATAAAAAATTCATTAAACAATTTATTATTTTGAAAATTTATCAATTCTGTTACCTTAAATTTTTACAGTGTGTTCATTGATTTTATCTGACTATTCTGTTTATAAATTATTTATATATTTAATTTAAACATTGCTGAACTTTGTAAGATTTCAACTTCATAAAAATTTCTAGAATGAATTAATCATGTAAGTATTGGTTAATTCATTTCATAAATTTTAATAAAATCAAATAGTAATATATCTTTTGACATCTCACAAACTGAAAAAATAATCACTACCATTAACTACAAAATAGTATTATTTTGAGTATTTAATATTGTAACCCTTTTACTGCTAATTTTCCCATGTTTTTCAAATAATTCTCAAAATTGTAATGGAATCAATATAAAACTATTAAAATATATTTCTGAAAATTGAAAATTAAAAAAAATAGAATGAATCATAAATTTTGCATTTTGTCATGGAACAGGATAACAGAAATTGCCTTCTGACTAAAAAATTCTGATTATATTTAAGATATAAAGATTGAATAGTACTGAATCAATATTCCACAAATGATCTATTTGAAATATCAGATAAAGCTTCATGATTTGTATTCCATCTATATTGTAAGATAACTAGGTAACAACCACTTTTTTTGTTTCCTTCAATGTTAGTACATATTTACAGAAACAAATATGAAAGTTATTAGATGCAAATTCTGAGATACCAAATGTAAAGAGATTGCTGCTTTGCCTAATCAGAGTGTTAGCATATTTGCATACTAGTGGAGAGCTTGTGTTACCAAATATTCCAGTATATGTAGTTAAGCAAACAACCTCAAAATAAGATCTGAAAATAGTACAGATCAATTTCCAAGATTATAAGACTGTTTTTGCTCTTTTGAGTCAGGGGCATTTGGAAAGGTGTTTTAATATCTAAATTTTATTTAGATGTCCAGATTCTATAAGGATCAAATAAGAGAACTTAGTAAGATCAGAGAAAAGATTTATTCTTATACTTCTGACTGCACTCCTCTGACTTAAATCATTGTTAAAGATAATTTAATGTTTTATATATGTGGAATTTACTTCAGAAATTTAATGTTATACTATAAATAAATTTAAAAAGTGTAGAAATATACAATATTAACTTATTATTTTTTCTGCATAGTTTCTATATGATTAGGAAACCTTCAGTCAACATCAGAATTTCTTCATTTGGGAAAATCTGACATTTAGATTTATTAGCTAATAATCTAGTAAATCTAATTCCAATTATATATAAGTAAAAAAGCAATAATATCAACAAAAGAAGAAAGTACTTATTAAATTATCTAATAAGAATGAATCTTTATTTTGTAAATAAAGACAATGGAGCTTAAATTTTGAATTAAAAGTCAGAAACAAATTCATTAATTTAACATTAGGATGTTAAAAACTTTTGTGAATTGTTAATTAATTGGCAGATAGCTAACTAACAAGTCCTTTCATTAGATCACAGATATGTTTGCTTTAAACTTGAAAGATTTGTTATCTATACAAGTAACATTCACAAACTTGAGGGAAAATAAGAAGGCTATGTTTTACCTTGAAGTATAGAAGGTAGCTTCTAATTAATGATTTTGAAATGCTGCTGACCAGATTCAATTCAATAGGCAATTCTCTCATCTTATTATTGTAAATGACTAGTTAGAGCTACTAGATGACTAAGACAGATTCCTTAATAGAATAATCAACTTAGCAGTCTTAGGTTTAACTATAAGAAGGTATTTTAATAATGATGGGAGAAAAAAATGAATGTAATGCATATTGAACAATTCACCTGTTATAAATAAAGCCATTAGAAATCTAAAATCTCTGAGAAAAATATTGTAAAGGGCAGACCAGATAAAGAATAAAGTTATCAGTCTGAATTCTTAACCTAGAAGTGCCCAAAATTTTGTGTTTTATCTAAAAATAGTGATATGAAGGTGATGTAAGAGATGTGAATGGCTCAAATCTCATCTCATCTCTCTTAGGCAGTTGTCGAAGGATTAAAGAAATACCTAAACTGATGAAAATAATAATTAAGAACAGTTGTATAAAGTATTACATGACTGCCTGATGGCAGTTTTATTGTTTTTGTTAAACTTGGTAATTTTAATAATTAATTATTAAATTGAATTATTCCACTAACAACCATTTGGTTTGTTTGAATGAATGACAAATTATGAATTTCCTGAATTCATATGTTGTATTCAATTTTTTAAATATAAAAACTTCTGTACTAGACATTGAAAACTTATCACATGGATATCATGTTAGAAAACTTTTTATGTTTTCTGAAAAAACATTTTTAATTGCAAAATTTATTTTTAATCAAAATTTGCAAAACTCATTGGGCCGATTGTTTAAACGGAATTTCTATCATCCACGGTTTACAGCAAAAACCGGGTCTAGACAGCATTCAGATAAATCGCAGTTTTAAATGCATTGCAAAGACCTTGACTATACCGGTCTACGGCTAAAACTTGGTTGTTACTACAGTTCGTACGCGCCCCCAGCGTTTGAAAATTTTCAGCCAATCAGTATCTTGGGCTCTATTGATGACATCAGTAATATGCAGAAATTCAAACTGAAGAAATGTTTTAAATTACACTTAAAACATTTAATATATTTTTTAAATGATATTTCACTCAATAATAATTCAAATTAAATATGAAGAATTCTACAAACTATGAAAATTTAATGCATGTGCAAGAAAACGTGGTCTAGATTCTAAACCTGGCTAGTGGCTGGTCTAGAAATATACTTTAGAAACCAGTTTTTCTTATCCTCGTCTGCTAAGACACTTTGTTTAAGCAATGCAAATTTTATAAAACCGTGATTCACATTGCGGCCGAGGTCTAGAACGCGTTTAAACAATCGGCCCATTAGGTCTCAATATTTATCTCCAGAAATTTTTTTGTATAAAGTTAAAATATTTTTCAAATAAAAATGCTTGGAATGTTTTATTTAAAAATATCATTTTTATGTATATATACTGTATTTTAATATATAGCAAATCCCTGACTTACACATTCATATGTGTCTGAAACCATGTAAGTCCTTTAATTTTTGTTGAATTTCCATAAAATGCAAATGAAAAATTCAGCAAAATTTAAATTTTTGAAAAATATATATGGCCTTAAATTTTATTATTTATGTTTAAAATATACTTATAAATTTCATTTTGCCATTCTGTTTGCTATTGTGGTCATTTGAGTATCAAATTTAAGCATTGTTGGACTTTAGTGGTTTTCAATTTACATTGAAATTTTTTAGACAAATTAACTATGCAAGTCAGGGACCTACTGTATTTAATATTAAAATTTTTTTATTATAATACAAATATTTCCAATTCATAAACATTTTAAAATATTTTAATGTATAAAAATATTTTTAAAATAAAACATTCTAAGCATTATTATTTGGAAAATAATTTAATTTTCTCTCATTTTTACCATAAAAAATGTACTTTAAATATAAATATTAAGACATAATTACTGAATTTTACAAATTTTGATTAAAAATCAATTTTACAGATAAAAATTTAACTTTCTGTAAAATGTTTTTGATATCTTTTTCTGTGATATAAAACAAACATGTATAGAACTGTATTTAAATGCAAACATGTTGGTTTGCAACATTTAAGAGATAAAATTATTTAGTTTATTATGTAGTATATATTATTTGTTGATTTTAAGTATCATATTACTGGTAGATTATTATTCCATATAGTGTTTTCTCCCTTTCAATCAGGGAACAATATGATGCCATAATGTCATCAAAGAGCAATCATTGCAGCCCACTTAACTTCTAGAATTTTTGATTATAAATTTTTGTTAAATATTTTTCAATATGAATTTCAATAAATTTATATGAAATTCAGCTTACATAAAACACTTTAGTCCAATTATTTATATAAAATAGTAAATATTTATATTTATTTAAAGAAAATCAATAATTCCTTAATAATTTGATTTTTATTTCACTTACTTAATAATTTGATTTTTTATTAGTACTGAATCAGCACAATAACTGGCTTAAAAATAAAAGTACGTAATAATCACAGATAAATGCTTACTGTTTATTTGAATATTGTATTACTGATGGAATATTTATCACATTCTGGACCATCATTGCATTGAAGAATACATTCGAGTTAAGATTGTCATTGTGGTTACTATTGTCACATTGAATGATGTCATTCAAAAAAAGAGAGAGGCATTTCGTAAGACATGCTGCAAAATATATAGAATAGTTTCCATCAGTAATTACTTGAGAGTATCAATTTCAATAGTTGTCATTTACAGAATGTAATTTTTAAAACTGTGTGACTTTATAGTGATAAAATAGCTATATCATCTACAGTTACTATGTGTTTTTTTATTTTAAGCTACTTATTCTGTTACAATTCTATATAAACATGACAAAATCAACATCAGACCAAACAAATAAATCTATTTTGGTAAAATTTTCAGTCAAATCATGTAATTATATAAAAATTTATAACATAATTGGAATTGAGAAAGAATTATTTTTAAACAGAATTGAATCATTTATTTATAAATTAATAGAAAAATTTTGTCTCTTTTAGTGAAAGAAAAAAATTCAATTTTCTTTTTAATATCAAATTAGTTTTTTCATCTGAAATTAAAATATAACGTACCAGTAATAAATACATAATTATTTTTTTAAATGCTAATTTTTATATTTTATAAAGAAAAATAAATTAGCTGGATTCTAACAGGTTTAAACTGTAAAGATCCACTCTAAAATTGAAAAGAAAGATCTTTTTTTGTATTATATTACAGATATTTTATAATGCTATTGACTTTTATAGAGTTATATACAGATATCCCTCCTATAGCATGATAGATAGGTTCATAAAAAACACTGTTGTGTGAAACCGTGTTATATGAGACTTGGAGCTAATACAAAAAAGAGAGTTATGTTCCAAAACCAATTAAAAACAAATAATTTTCTTTAATTCCACATAAGTGAAGTTGACACTTGTTTTTTCTTTAACAATGTCAATTTCACTTTCTGAACTTTATGCATTTAAAGTTTGTGTATCTTCTGCTATCTTTACAAAATGTGTAATTTAACCTGCTACAACCAGCTATAAAACAATCAACAAATCGTGTTGTAGGAGGGTTACATGTATTTGTGTTTACCATACCAACAACATGAGATCATGTAGGAAATATAAGCATCAAGACAATATAACTATATATGAATAAATTAAATTAATATATATTTTGAATGATTAAAACAATTATTTATACCTGAGTTAATAAGAAATCAGACAAAGCATCTACATCTTCATTTTCTAAGTTATCAAACTCAACAATTTCAATCAGTGGTACTTCATCAGGATAATTTGGCACATATGTGAATTTCAACATTACAAATACTACAAGTTAAAAGAATAATTCATAAATATAATAAATTAGAAAAAGATAATATTTTATTGATTATAATCAAAATATTGGCATCTAAGTATGCCAAAATGATTTCTTACTTACTACTTATTCCTATTGATGCATATCTAAAGTTTATGATAAAATCTCAAAATAAAATAAACTAGGTGATATTCATTATAGTCAATAACAGTTCAAAAGCTCATTAAAGTGAAAAAGAAATTTTAATTCCGTAGAACTTTTTTTTCTTAGTAAGCCATCTTCAGCGGTTGATTTTAACAAAAAGAATAAACCATTAGATTACAATTTAAAATCAAGGAATTTTAAATTGTATTCTAATGGTTTATTCTTTTTGTTAAAATCAACTGCTGAAGATGGCTTACTAAAGCTGAAAGTTCTACGGTAATAAAAATTTCTTTTTCACTTTAATGAGCTTTTGAACTGTTATTGACTATATTTAAGAAAAAGTGAAGAGTATATGATAAAAGCATAACTGTTTTTGATATTCATTAAATTTTAACTTACAAAAATAAATGAAAAATTAAAAATCAAACCGAAAATAATTAATGAAAAATACAAACGACATATACATACTTATCTAATATGCACCAAATTCTTAAAATAATGCTAAAACTTATAATGACCAATGAAAATTTTAAAATTTTTATTGCTTAGTAAATTATAATCTATTCCTGATTTAGTCTATCTTGAAAAGAAATAAAATGATATGCTGGTTGCTGATTATGTAAATATTATTGTTTCAAATATTTATGATTAATTATTTTTTGCATTAAAAAACTCAAGTATA
This sequence comes from Olivierus martensii, assembly GCA_000484575.1. Classification (NCBI taxonomy): domain Eukaryota; kingdom Metazoa; phylum Arthropoda; class Arachnida; order Scorpiones; family Buthidae; genus Olivierus; species Olivierus martensii. The sequence goes on from AYEL01087858.1 coordinate 114,310, forward strand.
TGAAAATATTTGTTTATTTTTTGAACTTGAATTAGAATAAAATACAAATTGTCAAGTTATTAGAGAATGTTTAGTGATTGAGAATTATGCAACTTAAAAATAAATAAAAATATTTATAACTATACTTGATGACAGCATTGGAAGTCAGTATTAAGTCTATGAAGAGCAGAAGTTAATTTATATCACTACACCAATGATATAATCCACTAAATTATTCACAATGTTACAATAAACTGCCATAGAATAATGACAATTTGACAAATAAGCTATAAGTTTTGAATAAAATTATCATATTAACATGATTTTAACATGTAGTAAATTATCTGCATGTCTTTTTCTTTTGTATGGTAAGCTTGATGGCTAAACCATAAAGCATGCATATCTGCATGTCTATTATATATATATGATGAACAGATGCGGAATGATGTTCTGCACATTCCAATCGATTCTATCTGTAATTAAATTAGCAGAGAATTGTAATTTTAAAATTCATTTTTGAAACGTTGCATGATTAGCCTTTAAACAAAGCAACTTGCATTGAATGCTTATTTGAAATTGAAAACTGAAAACCCAGAGACACGATTACATAAAAATAAACACCATTCTTACTGACACTGTTACCTTTTACATCAAAATTGTTCCTTGCACATTAATACCATCACAAAAGTTGATAATATGCCACCCCCAAAGACTTAATACTGACTTCCGACGCTATCATCAAGTATAATAATTTTTATTTAACAATTTGAGTGGCATTAAATACAATATCCTGATATATACATATTACTAACAGATTTAAAATTAATAAAATAAGATAAAGGAACTAATATGTATAGTAGGGGTAGCCAAACTTTGTGTTATTTATAATATACGTTTTATTGTATTTATTATATATATATATATGACTTACAATATTTAAAATATTCAGAATATCAAAGTGTCTAATATCTCAATTTTAAAGTATTTTTTTATGATTAGAGGTTTTTTTAATTTTTATAAAAAGTAAAAATAATCAATATTTAAAACTTCTCTAAAATTTTATACAATGATGTTATTTTTTTCATAAATTTTATAATTTTTGCAAAATTAATAAAAAAGATGTAAATAAAATTAGCTAAAATATTATAAATTGATTATTATATTGTTAAAATAGATATTATACTTTATTATATTATTCTATATTGTGTTGTACAGAATCCATCAGAAATAAAATTCACAAATAAATTATTTATTCATGAAAGAAGAAAACTTTATTTGCATAGATATATCATATACAATTTTGAGTTTTATCTGTAGAATGTAGAATTTACATTGAATATTCTCAAATTGCATTCTTTCCAAAAGGAATGGATTCTTGAATATATTCAGTGAAATTTTTTTAAATATTGCATAGAATTTCTATGTCTTCATAACAAAATTTTTGCCAAAATAAATATTTGTCCACAACTCTCTATTCCATTGTGATTTGATTATATAAATATGACTTTTTAATTAAATATAATCATATAAGAAGAGTTGGGTGGTATGAGATCTAGGGAAAGAGGAAGCAATACCACATCAAAACAAAAGAAGAATTACTCGGAAATATTCCTATAGAAGATTCAAACTCACTCTTGCCATATGAGATGTGGCTCTGTTATACTTGAACTAAATATGACTCTTGTCAATATATTTATCATTGTTTTAACTATAGACAAAATTCGTCAATCATATTAAAGTAACATTATTGTGAAGAGACTAAAAACACTTTTCAGTATTCATTCTGAAAGAATTATGGGAAAAACATTTGAACAAGCAGTTCCAAAAGAACTAAAATTGCTTACTTTATGAATATCATTTATTTTTCATATATTTAGCATTTGAAATTCATTGGTTTTTGTGTCTAACTTTATTGTTGTTTAATTCAATATACATGTCACAGTGATATCACTGTGGTGACATGATGAATGAGAACATTAACTGTTATGTCATCATATCATCAAAAATTGTTATTCTATGATGTCATCCATTGTTCTATCATAAAGATGTCCATTCAGTGTGCTTGATGGGGTCATTGTGATATATATATATACTGATGATAGATAAATTATATGTTATCTCTACATGCTAAATATAAAAACAAAATTTTAATAAAAATTAAATGCAATCTTATAGGATTAAACACCTTCAGAATTAAATTATAACGCATCAAGGTGACAATTAATGAAAGAACATCACTACTACATTTTATTAAAATATGTTTAATAGCTTAAAATTTATTATTGGAGAGATAGACGGACAAGGTATGAGTCATATCTTATGTCTCCATTTCATTTGGAAAGAAGGCTAAAAACAGAAGTATTGATATTTGATAGAACTACATTGTTACTTTTGGTAAATATGAAATGGCAATTCATAAGTGTCATACATATGTTTAGTAATTCAGTAAAAGTTTTGTCTATTCACAACACCATTTGAATTAAAATGGACATTATAATTCAAACAGTTTATTTTTGATATTTGGAATTTTTTGCTTTAATTTCATAATGTAAAAAACTTTTGGAGTTATTGTTCAATAACTATACTTTCATAGAGTTATTGAACAATAGTATTGTAAGAATAAAACTTTATGCATGAAGAATATGCCTCACAACAGATTGTGATAAATTTAGCATATAAGTACAAAACAAAATGGATTATATCTCAAACTTAGCTGAATTAAAAAATAAATTCTTTCTACATTTTCAAGTATATTTGCAGTATATGAATGCAAATAAAGATTTTATTGATTAATCTACTGCTGTCAGTGCTTAGATTTTAGCAATATTTACTTGGTAAAACAGTTTTATGTTTGAATAGTATTATGAATGCTCTGTATGACTTCCTGTCTAAAAGAGGATAAGTTTTTTAAATTTTGTTACCCAGCAATTTTTGTTAATTGAAGATGTATAACAGTCACAAAAATGTTGTCAAAAATTAAGTTATGTCATAATAACAGACTTTGTTTCAAAAACTTCATTATAATGCAGCACAATATTGAACAGTTCAACACTTTATAACATGAACTATACATTCAAACTCCACTTAGCATTTTTCAGTTTGTTTTTTCTGAAATTGCATTGTAAAATAATTAAGATAATATTTCACTTAGGTCATAAAATTCTGTATTTGTATAATTCAAGGAATCTTTTTTTCAGCAGCATAGGACTTCACATTACATGGTTCAGTCACTCTTCCTAGTATATTTGTACATATATACTTCTGGTATCACAATATGTAAATACAAACTAAATCGATTTACTTTGATATTCACAATCTTTAGGAAACAGACAAAATCATATTCTTGATATTTTATTATTATTATTAGTGCAACCAAATATAACACAATATGGCATAACGGAAATACAGGTGGTCTTCCTCTAGTTATGAACATTCTTACTTACAAAAGTGAAATTTCATCTTCAAATTTCATGAAATTTCAAAAACTCATCAATAATTTTAAACAATATGATAGCAGAATGCTCTAGAAATCAATATTATGTAAAATCACACAATTAGTTAACATATTATGACAGTATTTCAAGATAGTGGCAATTATCTGATTGAACAGAAAGTTCTCGCACTTTTGGACGCATTTTATTTAGCCAAGAAAATTTTATGTACAGAATTGACTTCAATTATCAATGTAATCACCGTTGTTGTTGACCACTTCCTGCCAACGCTTATGCAAGGAATGGATGCCATCTCAATAAAACTCTGGCAGCTGCGACTCAAAGAAGTTGGTCAGGCTGGCCTCCAAGTCGGCTTCATTGTTGAACTCCTTGCCAGCCAGGTGACGGTTGAGCGTGGCAACAGGTGGTAATTGGAAGGTGCAATGTCAGGGCTGTACAGCAGGTGGGGCTAGACCTCCCAGTTCAGGTCCAGTAGCTTCTGGCGGGTCTGCCTAGCCATATGTGGCCGTGTCTGGCCTCCAAGTCGGCATCATTGTTGAACTCCTTGCCAGCCAGGTGATGGTCGAGCACGGTGATCAGGTGGTAATTGGAAGGTGCAATGTCAGGGCTATACGGCGGGTGGGGCAAGACCTCCCAGTTCAAGTCCAGTAGCTTCTGGCAGGTCTGCCTAGCCATATGTGGCCATGCATTGTCATGTAGCAGGATGGTGTTCTGGTGTTCCGGGCGGGTCTCCGCCAGTTTCTGCTGCAAACAGTCGAGTTGTTCGCAGTAGAAAGTTGCGTTGATGGTTGTATTTTGCGGTTCTTCTGGCGAGATGCAGACGGTCAAGTTGTTTGCAGTAGAAAGTTGTGTTGATGGTTATATTTTGCAGCAGCAACTCGAACATGATGATTTCTTTAGAAGCCCAGAAGACAGAGAGGGTCGGTCTTCAAGGTCCTGATCTCCACTTTTGAAGCATTTGTACCAATCATATGCAGTTCTTCTGGCGACAGTGTCCGGACTGAACACAGCAATGTTGTTGATGATAGAATTGGCTGCTTTTTTGTTGGAACGATAGTCATAAAGGAGGAGCAGGCGAACTTCCTCTTTGGTTAGCGGATATTGGTTGGTCATGGTAAAGTAGAGTGAGAGGACTGGATTTGGTATTTTCTTATAGTACGTACCCCGACCTGTTTATATACTACCATGGAACATTCTAGAATGTTTCAGAAAAAAGTTGTTCTAGAAAGTTCCAAAAAGTGCAAGAACTTTCTATTCAATCAGATACATCAAAAAAAAAAAATCTCTCACTTTATATTAGGAATTTTTCATTCAAACTTCTAATAGGTCTAACTGTGAACAAAATACAGTATATAAAGTTATTTCAGTACTTTTGGAAACAAAATAATAATAGTATCTAAGTTACAAACAACCTGTGTTATGAATAAAACTTAACATATAAATTATGTTCATAACTCAAGGAATACATGCATACTGTTTTTTTACTTAATTTATTGAATTTATAATACTAATTTACTTCATCAACATGGTAACTAGCAGAAGAAACATGTGCATCGTTATGTCATTATTCTTTACAACCATGGAATGTAATCATCATCTTTTAATAGCAACACACTGCATCTGTTAGTCACATGTCCCAGAATAAAATACAAATACTGTTATACATCAGTAATGCTCATCTATTTTCTATTTATTGAATAATAGTAGTGCCAGTTCCTATCTTCTTTATTTCAATGGTTTCTTATTGAAATTATATTTCAATCTGAATTATTTCAATTTGAATTATTGCATTTTTTAAGAATATATCACTTATATGAGATGGAGTTGGGATATAATCACTATCTTGTAAAAAAAAAAAAGCATACACTTACATAATGACAGAATTTCATATCATCTAACAAAATGTCTTACCTGTTTCAAAAGAAAACATCTTAAGTATTTCATAATTTTAAAGACAAAATCCAAAATTTTATTTACTGTTAAAATCAATTATTTTTGACTGACCCTTACACAACTAACTTTCATATTAACTCTTTAATATATTATAAAAGATATTTACTTACTTTCATTTTCAGATTCCTCCAAATTTTCAGTTTTGACTTTTATTGTAAAAGTATGATAAGGATCAGATGATATTACTGAAATTAATTACATAATAAATGTTAATTTAACTATTATTAATATAAAATCAAAACAAAAATAAATACATAGTTATCTGAGTTTGCAATTTTGTTATTCAACAAATCAGACTATTTTGCAATTACAAATAAAAAGAATTTCTTAAATATAACATATTTCTATCAATATTTATAATAAGCATTGATTAGAAATTATATCAATAAAGAGCATCATTTAAATACAATAATCTCAGATTTATATTGATTCTTTATAGACTGATTTTAAAATATTTTAAGTCATGAATATATTTATATCAAAATTTCTGTTTGTATTTATTAGAATTCCATGAATATATTTTTTTACTAACAAATAATAAGTAAATATTTAGAACAGATAATACAATATATGGAATCATTTTAACTTTAAAAAATATTTTTTACATTCATTTAATAATAACTTATCTGCTTTTTTTAAATAAGAGTCAGCTATACTATTATATACAAATATAAAATTTTATAATTCGAACTACTCTCAGATTAGGAATCAAATATAAATATCATTTTCACTTACATATAAATATATATTTTTAAGTTCCTTTAAAATCAACCTGTATAATTTGAAGTTCATGAACCATATCAATAAACTTAATTTGACTTATTTCCTTCAATTCTTTTAATCAAATATTAAGTATATAATTAAATAAACAATGAAAGTTTTAAAGATATTTAAATATTGTTTTGTTCATGTAAGCTCAAATAGTTAAATCAGTGATTCTTAAATTATGTATGACACACTAGTGCATCAGAAGAAATAGCTAAATGAACTGCAATTATAATAATTTTTTATTGAATTTGTAAAATTCATCATAAAACTTTTCAAACATTTTACAATGCACTATTAATCAAAAAGTTTGAGAACCAGTGAATTAAATAAAGAATATGCATGTGTGATATTCAGTATTCCATTATCATTAGATGTTTTCTACCAAAGGATCATCAGCTAGTATTTATATAGCAGTTTCTTAGCAAATCTTACATTTCAAAAATGAATTTCACAAAAACAAATATCATGCTTGTGAACAGATGTACACAAACAATTGAAAATAACATCATCTAAAACTGAAATTCATATAATAAATTGTAAAAAAATAAAGATTAAATAAATAAGATGAAAAAACAGATTTTACATTAGAAAAATAAATATATAGTACATTATAAAATGATTTGAAATTAATTATTATAAAAGATGCCTTTCTACTGAAAATAATTTTGATCTAATTTTTTATATTTGAGTCATGAAATTTATCATTGTTATTACAGCATATTTAAACATCATGTATGGGGAGTGACTGTACAATTAGGCTGAGGTTATCTAGAATAAGTAACGTTAATGAAAAGTAAAATAATTAGACAAAGATATTAGGATATATATATACATACATATCCTAATATCTTTATCTAATTGTTAAATGTTATAATATTTAGCTAAATTAATTAATTAAGCAAAATATATATATTTTGCTAAATTGGTTAATTAATTTGGCAATTGATTGATAATATTACTATTATGTTTATCATAATCTTCTATCTCTATATTAACATCTAATTGTAATTACATAAAAGTCAATATTTATTAAGAATAAAATAAGAACTACCCTATTCCTTTAAATTTGAATGATGGATAAATATTATAATATTTATGCTTGGTTACTTTATTTTGAAGAGAATAAATAGGATGAATCATTTTTACATATGACAATTTTTAGAGGCATAATTTTAACTCATCATTCACCCAATTTACAAGAACTTCAAGAATCTTATCCTCCATTGCTTATAATAGCCAAGTTAAGCTTTAATATTATTTTTAATAAGAATGTTTTTATATGAAACCCAGGGCCGGATTTACCAATAGGCTGACTAGGCCACGTCCTAGGGCCCCGCAATTCTAGGGGCCCAAAAACTATCAATCAGTTTCAACTTTTATAAACTTTTAATAAGAAAAATAGGTTTTTATTAAAGTGCTAGATAAAAAGTAAAATTTTAAAGGTTCCTTATAAGTTATAAGGAGCCTTTAAAATTAGACGTAGCTGATTTGAATTTAAGTTATAAGGAGCCTTTAAAATTAGATGTAGCTGATTTGAATTTTTACCCCAAAGGCTTGCTTGTCCTAGGGCCCCCAAAAATGCAAATCCAGCTACCCCAAAGCCTTGCTCGTTCTAGGGCCCCCAAAGTTCCTTATAAGTTATAAGGAGCCTTTAAAATTAGACGTAGCTGATTTAAGTTATAAGGAGCCTTTAAAATTAGATGTAGCTGATTTGAATTTTTACCCCAAAGGCTTGCTTGTCCTAGGGCCCCCAAAAATGCAAATCCAGCTACCCCAAAGCCTTGCTCGTTCTAGGGCCCCTAAAAATGCAAATCCGGCTCGAACCTTTAAAATTAGACATAGCTGATTTGAATTTTTAGGGGCCCCAAAGCTCTTTAAAATTAGACGTAGCTGATTTGAATTTTTAGGGGCCCCAAAGCCTTGGTCGTCCTAGGGCCCATAAAAATGCATATACGGCTCTGATGAAACCAAAGAACTCTCACATTTATATTAATAAAATATTTGGGGGTACTTACGTATTAACGCCACTGCAGCTGTATGTACAAGATTGCTCTATATTGGTGCATTGTTGTACACACAGCTGCGGTGGCGTTAATACGTAAGTACCTATTTGGGCATGAGGTTGAATATGTAATTCTAATTGAATTAGCTACACTTCTGTTCTAAACTAAGGCATTTGGATAAGAAGACAACTGTTTATTTATTACAGATTCATAAGTTTCTCTTGAAAATCCAATATGATGCAAAAATTCAATTTACCAGAAAATGTATGCTTAAGATGCAACACTGAACTCTATGAGCAAAGATTTTAGATTCTTTACCATTTATTTATATCATACTGACATTTATTTATATCCCCACGTGTTTTTCAGTTAATTCTACCTAATAACTTTCCTGTAATATACTTAATCTCCCTAAGACTATGCAAAGTGGTGGAACTCAAAAAAAATTAATAAAAATATCGATTAAAACACTGAAAAAATACAATCTACCTTGAGTCTATCAGTTGTCATCGCCATGTTTGAAGAGCATTCCTGATCACGTGGCCCAGTTTATATTTCCGATTGTTAGCTTCCTTTTCGATTTTTGATCATTCTTTCATTAGAAAGTTAAGATTCACCCTCACCGATATGTCATTAAACTTGCGATAAGCATTTCCGTTATATTAAAGATTCATATATTTGATTAAAATTCAAATTTTTAATAAAAAATTATTGAAATATGTTTTTTTGTTTTGGACTTTTATATAGGAAACAATTGATCTTCTATAAAATGGAATATTCGCATTTGACAAAAGTTCTGCTGTTTAATGGAATTGCTTACCGTACGTTTAACCACATGTCGGTGAGGAGAATCTTTAACTTTCCAATGAATGATCAAGAACTGAAAAGGAAGTTAACAGTCGGAAGTACAAACTGGGTCAGATGACTAGGAATGCTGTTCAAACATGGCGTCAACAACCGATAGACTCGTGGTAGATCATACAATCTCGGTGTTTGATTTTTTTTAATTTTTTATGAATTCCATTACTTTGTATAGTCTTGGGGGAATCACCTAAGTATATTACAAAAGAGATTGGGTCGAATTAATAAAAAAATACGATGGTGGGGTATAAATAAAAATTACTATACATACTTTCTAATTCATTAGGATATATAGATTCAAGAGCTTCTATTTCGTTTTTTTGTTCTTCTTTATAATCAGTCATCTCTGCAAAATTAATTAAAATTCACTACTTAATAAACTAAAAATATCACGTGTAACACGAATTCAAACATGCTTTGACAGCGCCTCCTATCTTTATTCAGTCAATAACACGTAATGAAGAAAGAAAAAAAAATATTCTACAATATATGACACTCTCAACGATCTATATAGGCATTCTATACAAATTATAGCTGGAAAAAAACTGATTTTTAAAATCAAGCTTTTATTCATATATTTTTGATATATTTTTCTCGAACATTGAACATTGTTCACTTTGTTCATATATTTTTCATGTTTAAGATTCGGCAGCTTAACTAAATCTAACTGAATTAGAATAAGAATGATAAGTTCCCATGTGAACTAAATGTGTTAATGAAAACCGTAATAATGAGAGATTTGGCAAATAATTTGAATGGCTTGTTTGGTTGGAAACTATTACCATACCTACCAACGGTAAAATATCCGTTGGTTGGTATGGTGATAGTTTAGTGATCCCATGGACTCAAGGAAGTTTGCATGGACTACAGTGAGTATACCAGTAGTATATCAGCAGTCGTACTCTATTAAAGAGGCCTTAATATAGTTTTTGCTACTAAACAAAAGAAGCAACTGCAAAAATTGTGAAACAATATATGCATTGCTTTAGAATTTTTGTTTTATATTGATCAAATAAGTTCCAACTTTCTTTATCTGTCAAAATTTAAAGCAATAATTTCCTTTTGACATGCACGATATCAAATTTTTTTTATTTCCTTAGTTATCTAATTTGTCCTACAATTTCAAACGAGAAATGATTTTCAAGAAATCACTATTATGCAATGTCAAAATCAAATTGCTGATACAATATAGAATTAATAATTAGAGTATATATTTTGCATTTTAGCAACTGCGTCTCGATACAAATTTAGTTACTATGTATGTTAATTTTCTATAAAAATTTGAAATCTTAATATATTTTCCTATATTTCGATCAGATAGCACTTTTTTTTGTATGGTTTTACGCCACTTTCTTCTCAGTGCCTATTAGTAAGCGGCAAGATATTTCTATGCTCACAATGCGCATGGAAATATCTCGCAGCACATACTCATAGTGGAGTCAGCCTTCAAGTGGAAGATAAAGTTCAATGAACTGGGCTTGGACCCTTTCTAAAAAATATGGCACACGTTATGACTAATACTGCAGCATTAAAATTTTATCTATTAATTAAATATTAAATACTATATTAAAATGTGCTATTTTATTTAATTTTTTTGCTTCCAATCATGAGCAATGTTTTATGTTATTATTAATTTTTTGTATAACTAATATTCGCATTTTCTAGCAGAAAATACAATAATTAAAAAACTGTATATATTGTACAAACTTACTTTAATATTTAATTTATGAAACTTATATAAGTGTTAAATGAAAAGTTTGTATAAGTCATACTCTTCAACCATAGAATGCTTTTAGAAATTGAAATTTTCAGCAAAATTCAATCTGGAACTGGATTTATTTTGTTTTTTTCTTCTAGATGATTGAATACCGCTTTTCACTCTTTTTTTTTTTTTGTTAACAGATGACGCCACTTTCCATTCAGGGAGAATACTAAGTGGCGGGGCGAAACAAGCCCTTCCACAGGTTGCCCACCCCTGCGGAGGGGTCAGCCGGATTGTGGAGGACGGGGATCGACGGGCCGGGCCCGGACCCCATGATAAATATTTTCAAGGGGTGGGACCCGAGACTCGAACCCGGGTCCTCCAGAGTGGAAAGCCGAAGCGTTTCCACGCGGCCAATCCGGCCGACCCGCTTTTCACTCAGTAAAGTAAGCGGTGGATCATTTCCATGCCTACCATTCCCCACATGGTCTACCATTGGCCACCCATTTTCCTGATGGGGATCAAATGGAAGATGGGATTCAATGAACGCGGGCCAGGACTTTCCTGAAAATTAGAGATATGGGATCCAGGAATTGAACCCGGGTCCTCCAGGGTCCCCAATTCCTGTGAGCCATCCGGCCGATATTTTTGTCAACAGATGACGCCACTTTCCACTCAGTAAGACTACTAAGTGGCGGGGAGAAACAAGCCCTTCCACAGGCTGCCGGATTGTGGAGGACGGGGATCGACAGGCCGGGCCCCCATGATAAATATAGGGGTCCGGGTCCGGCCCGTCGACATGTATACCAATTTCTTTTTATATTTATTAATACATTAGGCTGGGCTTGGTAGGTTAAGAAGCCATATCTCACGAGGAATATACTGTATCTGGCGGCGGCCTCTTATAGAGCCCATCACAGGCTGGCCAATACCCATGATAGAGTCAACCAGATAGTTGAAGGATGGTGTTCAACGGGCCTGGCCAGATCCTAACTGAAAAACTGGAGGTGTGGGATCAGGATTTGAACCCGGATCCTCCAGGATGGTAAGCCACAGCTTTACTACGCGGTCAGCCAGCCGACATTAATACATTAGGTCTTCAGACTTACTCTATTTCGATTTATGTGTTTCAAAGATACGCAGATGAAACGCTTCGGCTTTCCACTCTGGAGGACCCTGGTTCGAATCTCGGGTCCCACCCCTTGAAAATATTTATCATGGGGTCTGGGCCCGGCCCGTCGATCCCCTCCTCCATAATCCGGCTGACCCCTCCGCAGGGGTGGGCAGCCTGTGGAAGGGCTTGTTTCGCCCCGCCACTTAGTACTCTTACTGAGTGGAAAGTGAAGTCATCTGTTGACAAAAAAAATACACAGATGCGTATCTTTATTTTTGTTGAATTTCCATAAAGCGGAATAAATTTTTTTTTTAATTTTACTTTTTTGCAGAAATATCACTCAGCTTTAAATTTTCTTATCTATGCATTATTATATTCATAAATTTTATTTGGCCATTCCGTTTATCAATGCACCCATTCGTGTATGTCGAATTTAAGCATTGTTGGACTTATGTGTTTTTCGATTTACGCAGAAAGTTTTTAAACGAATTAATCGCATAAATCGAGAACCTACTGTATTGTATTGATTCGATTATTTTTAATAAATTCATTAACATTTCCTGGAACTGCCTTAATGAAACGCATTTTGAAAACTCTGATATTAGTCTACTGCAGATATATAGGATGAAAACACGAGAAACAGTCATTATTAGGAACCGGAAGCGAAAATATTGACGTGCAATTGTTTACATTATATTCATATAAATTTTCGAGTTATATAAAATTAATAGTATAATATACAGTATAGATTTAGGTTATATTTCCTGTTAATATAATTTTCTCTAAGAATTTAATGTCAATTAAAAGTCAGGTACATAAAACATAAATATTAAATTCTTTACAGTAGTTTTATTTTAATTTTATATAAATTATAGAATTTATATTGCTAATAAACGCAATTCAAGATTATTTCTATATTGAGAATGTTTCCAGTGTTTATAATGACTATACAGTGGTCCCTCGCAATTCGACATTTGAGTTTCGCGGGTTGGCGCATGCGCGTGAATGGAATTGTGTGATGTCATTTGCTATTTGTTAGTTCTTTTTGGGCTACCATGGAATTTGCCCGCGTTGTTTGTGTTAATTTTCAATTATACATTTTTTAAGAAAGTAAAAAATTTGTAATTAATATTAATTTTTGAGTGAAATGTAAGGATGAGTTCAAAGAGAACTGACCAGAGGAAATAATTGTGAAATGTAAGGATTGGTTCAAAGAGAACTGACCAGAGGAATAATTCCGAAAAGAAGAACAGTTGATTGAACGAAGAGACGAAGAAAAAAATTGTAGATAGAGTGCAGAAAGGGAGAACAATTAAAATGTAACTCGAGTATGGCGTTCCTAGGACAGAAGAGACGAAGAAAAAAATTGCAGATAGAGTGCAGAAAGGGAGAACAATTAAAATGTAACTCGAGTATGGCGTTCCTAGGACAACTGTGGCAACGTTTTGCAACAGAGACAGAAGATTATGGGTGCTAGGGTATCTGCTGGAAGACTTCATTCCAAAATCCATGGGCTAATAAATTTTGTGTTGTGTATAAAATAGTGTATTTTGTAATTTAGTATAGTGTGGTGTATAAAATAGTGTATTTTGTAATTTAGTGTGTTATACAATAGTAAATAAAGTAAATAATATAGTGTATCTCTCTCACCTTACCCGTAAGTTAGCCTATATTATTTACTTTATTATGTCTCTCTCACCTCAGCCATTAGGGGAAGTATATTTTGTAATTTAGTGTATTATACAATAGTAAAACACATATAATAAATATTTTGTAATTCAGTGTGTTATACAATAGTAAAACACATATAATAAAGTGCATTTTGTAATTTAGTGTGTTATACAAAATAGTAAAACACATATAATAAAGTAAATATTATTATACAATAGCAAACCACATATAATAAAGTAAATAATATAGTGTATCTCTCTCACTTCACCCGTGTTAGGGGAGTGGAAAAAGACGAATAAAGATTTAAGCTATTTTACATAGTCTTATATGGGAAATATTGTCCCGCAATTCAACAGGTTCGGCGACGGATTAGTGATGAATTGCGAGGCACCACTGTATATATATATTAGAATATTAACATCTACGGATTAATGTCGATATAAACTTTATCATATATAGTACATAAAAATTCTAATTTTATTTTGTCAACATTAAAAAATTCGATTATTATTCATTACAACGGCCTAGCTAGAACTGTATGGGCCCTAATGCAGGATATAAAATGGAAAAATTTTATCCTGTTTACAGCTAAAACAATAGTACCTGACTGATGAATCCAAGAATAAAAATTCAATTTTATTTGTAACTTACCTAAAATAATTTTTTTCTTGTTTTTGCCTCCGCAAAACGATCGATAATTTCTTTTTTATGTTAATTTTCTTTGCTCGATTCTTTCGGTAAAACATGGGTCCACTTCCAGTTTGGGTTCTGGTGGGGTGGCACCACTTGCACCATTGTAGCTACGCCGCTGATTCATTACAACTTAAATTTATTTTGGGAAAAAAAATCTGAATTATAAGGCGCACGGCAGTGCGCCGGGTTAAGTTCGCGCGGCGCACACATGTGTATATATTTACACGAACCAACTTAAGTCATATTTGCCATCTCCATTACTTCGCTTCCGATTAAGCCAGTAAACGAAAATTGTATACGTTGTTAAACTTTATTCCCTCACGATCCTGAAAAAATTTCAAGCTTTAATATCAAAGTGTCTAAGCGATAGAGGCCCTAGAAAATGGCTAATTTGGGTACTGACTTACTCATCAAAATTATATACGTAGACATAGAAATTTGAAATTTAGCACAAGTATAGGTCTTAAGATACAGGTAAAGGAAAAATTCTGAAAATGCGAAATTTTCAATTATTTTGTGACTTATTTATTTTACCCCAAGGGATTGAGCGCGTCGCATTGGGCAGTGCGGCATCGCTTATATAGCACCTTTTTTAATGAATATACTGTTATGACTTATTTACTTTACCCCAAGGGATTGAGCGCGTCGCTTCGCGTCGCATTGGGCAGTGCGGCATCGCTTATATAGCACCTTTTTTAATGAATATACTGATTAAATTTAATGAATATATTGGTAAATATAATGAATATATCGATTATTACGAAATATTTTCGTAGTTCTGGCCGAAGACATATTTTATCACCTGTATTAAAACACTATTATTGCGAAACGAATAATTCATAAACATCAGTTAAATGAAAAAAATGGCATCGCACGAAGAGTTATTTAGCTATCATAGATTATTATTTATTTAACGTGTTTGTTTAATAAAATAACTTAACAAAAAGTATTGATATCTCACCAAAAACATAAATGTGAAAAATAGCCGAGTTCTATTCTACCAGTTTGTTTAGCCACCAAAAGAGTAGAGATCTAAAACAGGTGCCAAGTTCTATTCCAACCCCAATGTCGAAAAATGAGTTTTAAATACTGAAATAAATTCAATACAGTGTCACTTTCAGGCTTTTACTTGGCAAGTTTTTGAGTTATATTAATTTATTTATTTGTAACTTACGCGGGGTATACCCAGATATCATAGATATTAAAACTTGCCAAGTAAAAGCCCGAAATGTGACACTGTATTGAATTTATTTCAGTATTTAAATCTCATTTTTCGACCGTGGCACCTGTTTTAGATCTCTACTCTTTTGGTAGTCAAACTGGCCAAAAGAGTGACATTTTTCACATTTTTGTTTTTGGTGAGATCATGCTTTACTCAAATTAATGAGACGACAAATGAGCTTTAAAATAATGAAACATTCAGTTAATTAATTTTTAAGAAATAGATAAAAAGTTTTCATTTATTTCTTGCTTTAATCATTTTTTTTATGTAGCAGTTGAATTGCGTGTAGAGTTTGAATTATGAAGCAGGCAACACATCATAAATATAATTTTCAGAGGAAAAATATTTTTAATTTTCCTGTAAAAAAATAAGTTTACATTTATAAATTATTATTTTAATTTCATATAAATTACGAACTATTAATTATAATCCACCTTACACATGACGATTTTCTAATATCATAATTTATGGTTGGAAAAAAGGGAACTTTAAGGGCGCATTTAGTAGCACAACTTGTTTCATCGATAGCCTGAAAAATAAGATTACTTTAGGAACAGGTAAAATGTTAATGAATAATATCTAAATTTAAACTTTATTAATTTAAATTAGTTTAAAACGTAAATCTGT
This sequence comes from Olivierus martensii, assembly GCA_000484575.1. Lineage (NCBI taxonomy): Eukaryota > Metazoa > Arthropoda > Arachnida > Scorpiones > Buthidae > Olivierus > Olivierus martensii. Next base: position 130,355 of record AYEL01087858.1, read on the forward strand.
TTACATACTGTTATTTTTATCAAAGAAGCTATGCAAGGAAAATATCTTGATATAATTCGATATAAAAAAATATTATTCTGGCATATCTGATTATCAAGAAAAGAAGATGTGGTAACTTCATTGATGGTTGTATCTTCGTATTCCAGTGTATTATTTTCGAAAATCGTGATTGCATCTTCCGATTCAGATACATTTTGTCCGTAATCATTAGTCTCACTTTCGTTTTCTATTATAATAATTTCAGAAACTGTGGTAGAATTTTCTTTAAAATTTTCAGTAATATTTTTATATTCTATGGTGACAGTTTCAGATTTAGAAGCGACAGTAGTTAATTCAGATTCTTTAATGGTCGTATTTTCACTAGTTTCGTCTATTGTTTGATGGGTATCATTGATATTTCTTATATCCACTTGTTCCTAAAAATTCAATAAGCTATATATCATGCAATCATTTTTTTCACTATTGTAATAATTAATCTACAAATTATCTTCATTTCTAAAAGAAAACTACAATATGATACACTAATTTATTTTACACATATCACTTAACATTTAGATTCACATAAATAATATAATCATCTTTAAAACCATTTCAACTAACTTTTCTTTCAACTTTTACATCTCCAGTTGAATGTGAAAAGGCTAATTCTAAAAAGAATAAATTTGAAACATTTTTACTGTATGAGTAAAGTGAATTTATACAAACAACTAAATATTAATATATTATATTTTACAAAGAATAAAACAATTAAAATTAAAATATATTTATTTAATAAACGAAAGGAATACCTCTGGCACAAAACGCTGCTAAAACACTCAGTACATACCACTCCATTCTTTTCCTAAATATGATGCTATAGCTTTGAAAAGCCACTGTTTAAACATAACTAGACATAAATCTCGTTGACAGTGAACACAATACATTCTATGTAATTGTTATCGTTACATTTACAATAGCCTAAATTAGTCATACACTATTGAAAGTGGAAAACTCTTGATAAATTTCATAAATATTCAACTCGTTAGTTCAAAAATTTTAAAAGAATATCTCTGAAGTTTCATTGAAAACTGCTTTCGAATTATTACAGCTACGAAGCTTCTAAATCATCTTTAATGACGAAACATCGCTGCAAAATTTCATAAAAATCTATCAATTAGTGATTTTTGACAGGCAACGAATAGTAATCTAATGACACTGTTTTTCTTCGAAAAGTGGGCCAATAATATAATACATTCAATATCCATCTTCGTGAAACTGTAGTCATCCTTCAGGAAATATGAATTCAATTTCGGAAAATTATAATTCTGCTTCAAAAAATTATATATATGAAGATAAAATAATAATTCTTCAGGAAGTACTAATTAAATATTGAGAAGTAACAGTATACACTCATCCCTCGATTTAGACGGTAGATACGTTCCTGGAAAAATCGTACAAACCGAAACCGTGTAAAACGAGACGCAGAATCCATACAAAATAAGAGATGTTCAATTAAACTGTAAACCGTGTAAATCGATCTAAAGAAGACAAAATTAAACTGTAAACCATGTAAATCGATCTAAAGAAGATAATGAAAAGATTCAATTAAACTGTAAACCATGTAAATCGATCTAAAGAAGATAATGAAAAGTCGAGGATGTATTCTTTATAACCATGTAAAATGAGATAAGGATTAAAGAAAAAAAAGTGGATTGGTTCATTAATTTTTAGAGACAATTTAATGCTTATATTTTTCAATTTATTTTTGAAAATGAAAACAAATATTAATTAACACCGAATATGGTACAAAAAAACAAATAAACAATGAGAAAGAACACCAGTTAAAGTATACCAGTTGGGTTGCGCCACTGGTAGTTGAATGGGACGCTGAACTCAGCAGAAAGGAATATTTGTTACAGAATTTCTAGAAGCAAGTTGATTCTTAACTCGACAGTTATCGTACGATCTAGAATGTAGGAAAATTGTATAAATAGGCGAACTGTAAGCCTGAGTTGAGTTTAGTTGAACTGCGAGACTTGGACAGTAAAAGTTAATGGTGAGCGATAAATTGTGAAAGCGAAAGTGGACTAAGAAGAACTGTATGTTATTCTGAATTAAAGACATAGATTAGTGTTGTATGAGATAATTATCGGATTTTGTATTGAATTTAGTCATAGTGGAACAAGATCATTTCTTTTTTGTGTTTAAATAAATCTCTACGAACTCGTAAACCCACAAAAATTGACAACATGATACTCTTTTAATTTATAAATGGCATGATACAAAACAATCAAAACAAAATCCAAAAACATTTTTTGTTTTCATTTAAAAACCGTATAAAAGCGAAACAGTAATTCAACTTCAGAAAATTTAATTCACATATAGAAAATAAGAATACATCTACAAGAGATACTAATTCAACTTCAGAATTAGAAATTCATCTGCAATGTATCAAATTCATATCCAACAACTGAGGAAATTGTATAATACAGGGGTGGGCAAACTTCATATTACTAAGAGCCACATAGGAGAATCTTAAATACTTGAGAGCCGCAATCAGTTTTTTCTGTGTCAATGGGAATCGTATCAGTTTTTCAGATAAAGTTAATAATGGTTTCAAAAATTGTTTATTATATATTTCCCATATAATTAGTTCGTATAGATGCATACCACTTTTTACAATAAATGAACAAATTACAAATATATTACTTTATTAAATTAAGTAGATATTTACTCCATTCAGCTATTGACTTTCAATATATGGAGCCACATTGAAGGTACCAAAGAACCGCATGTGGCTCTCGAGTAATTTGCTCATCGTTGGTATAGTACTTTAACAGCTATATCTGATATCCTGAACCATCTTTATGATTACTAATTCAATCATATTAAGAATGGAATGATTGATTCTGTATCAAATTCCATGAAAATATTTTAAATACGCATCTATAACAGTTCAATATTTGTATTGAAAAGTACTTGAAAAATAACAATGAAGGAAAAGCAGATTTTGATAAACTTAGTAAAAGTTTAATTACTTTATTTGATAATTTACTTAATTCTGATAGAAGTTTCCTAAATCTTTTTATTAACAAAATTCAAATGTCAAATATCGAATTACTCGAATTGGTTTGGGGACTTTTCTGAATAGATAATTCATATTAGTGAAGATATTTTCAAAATTGTAGTTTCTGATGATTATTAATTTATGAAAGTAAAATCAGTTAATATAGGTAATTTATTTTATTTAATGATATACAGGTATTTCGGCTTCATCCAGAAGAATCAGAAAAAAAGAAATATTTATCATAAAACAGTTGTAAAAATAATAGCGCAAGATTATAAAAACTAATTTAATAAAAAAATTGATCAGAATTTGTCAAATATACCTTGAATCTTAAAAATAACTTGAATTAATATTATTTATTTATTTTTTCTTACATATCATTAATGCATTCGATTCTGTAACTTTAAATTTCAACTTAACATGAAATAATTCAGAAACTGTACATGCTTAACTTCATTTTTAGTTTATTTTCCTAAAGAAAGTGAAGATTATAAAATCTCTGTGAATAATTTCTAATGGCTGCCTATGTTTTTATTATTGAACTAATTAGTAGATTTTCATCAGAATTTGTGATATTAGATGTCGAAAGTACATCTAATACCACAAATTCAATCATTTAAATATGGTGGTCATTCAACTGTCTTAGATATTCTCTTGATATCGTTTTAATCAAATGGAATTTTGAAATTTAGCAGAAAAATCAACCATTGAAAATGAACTTGATTGCATATCTGCTTTCCCGAATGTTTATTCATTTTTTGTCAATAGATGTCACCACTTTCCACTCAGGTAGCGTACTTGTTTGCACATTCCTGCGGATGGGTCAGTCAGATTGTGAAGAATAGTGATCAACCACCATGAATCAATTTTCCAAGGGGTAGGACCCAATAATCAAAGTCTGGTCTTCATGATGGAAACCGAAGAGTTTCCACGTAGCCAATTTAAATAACTGTTTAATCATTTAAAAATAGACAGAAAAAAGCCAAATTTTTGAGGTTCCATTAATAATATTTAAGTTGTTAGATTAATATTTTACCAAATTTAAAGGGGAGATCATTCCATTGAAGATAAGTTTCTAATAAGATCAATTACCTCTATCTTCAGCAATTTAAAAATGGCGGACCAATTTGAAGTTTATCGTAATAAATTTTACACTATATTATTTTATAAATAGATTTTATCGTACCAACTTACTATTCGAAATTAATAATAATATACACTTCAATGGCATTTGTATATCTACAGAAAGAATGATCATTTGTCGTAAACTTCCGTACTCAAACTATTAAACATTTTATTTATTAAATCAAATTATCTATAATAAAAAGATTATCCATCAGGGATACATTCCGATTTATTTGACATAAAATTATAAGCACCAACTTATAATTACTTTATTATAAATATGGCTAACTTTTACAAAAAAATAAAAATAAATTTTTAAAATACTTTACTGTACTATCAATAGTTTCAAATATTGATTATAGAGCATCTAAAATTTTATATGCCATCATTACATAATGGAAACATTTGCACACATCAAAATTAGCACTTGTATGTGATGTAATAAAAATGTTTAAAATTGGAATAATGTGCAATGTTTCCTTCTTGATATACGGTATTCTGAAGGATTTAATAGACACGAAGATAAAAAAATTAATTACAGTTATAAAATATATCTGAAATTCTTTCAAGTAACTATAATATCATTTGCATATAATTTCGTTCATATTAGCTTTTCAATATTTGAACAGTTAGTATTTTGTAAGAACTCATCACAACGAAAATTAGCATATATCTTAAATTATATGTACAGTAAAACCCCGTTTAACGCGGGGGATACGTTCCAAGGAAACAAAGCGCTAAATGAAACACCGTTGAACGAGGTCATTTTAACACATAAATAATGAGAATAGGTAAAACAGGACAGTGAATTAAAAATATATACATAACATTTTTTTATTTTAATTTGTAACATGTATTACTACTATTGTATTACATTAATTATAAGCAGTTTTTTATTGCTAATATCGATTTGTATTCATAAATCATTCATGAAAAATTCTTAAAATTAGAAAATAAAAAGTTTTAAGAACGAAAAGCAGTAATCAGATTGCAGTAAACTATAAACAACTCAAAAATATTGATGAAAGAAAAACGTTTTAACTTCAAGGAACTATAGTTTAAAGTAGCAGCATTCAGGTTAAAACTAAAATTGGATAATTGTTATTTTTATTACTGTAAAATAACATTGATGACCGATCATAAATATGAATTCTTACCGCAGCAGACTTTCGTATGTACTGCATTGCATTGATATCAAACACACTGAGACGGCATAGTCATATCAATGTAACAAATTCCTGTGGTTTCGGATTTATGTAAGAATAATGGTTTGAAAAACCATGCCAAAGTGAATCAATAAAAATATAAAATTCGAAAAAAACCGCGTTATATCGAAACAGCGTTAAACGGAGCAGCGCTAAGCGGGGCCTTACTGAAACTGTAAATTATCTCTTAAAATTTTACTGTTCTGTAGATATCTTGTGGACGGATAGATTGCAGACGGGCCAAGTACTGTATATATTTCCCTCCGATGGTAGAACTGATCAATTGAAACTGGTGTGACGTTGGCCTCCACTTTTTAAATTTTAAGCTTTTTCTTTTGCAATAGTTTGCACTTAGCGCTTTTCGCACTTTTAATATTTTCCTTAGTACTCTATTTATGCCCCAGAATCAAAACAAATTCAATGAGATCAATTTTATAATAGCCCATTTGTGTGATTACATTAATCAAAAATCTGTTCATAATATATTGAAATAAAGTATCAGTCAATTTATTATAAATTAAAATTTGTATTTATAAATATTTTATGTACTATATCAATCTATATTTATCAAACTAAATAGCTTAATATCATTCGAAATTCATATAAATTAATAATTTTGAAGTTTCATAATTCTTTAATCTCTAAACATGTTCTTTATATCTACATTATTTATTTCTTTAGTTTGTTTCAAATCCAAAAAAAGGAAACAAAAAGTAACTTCAAAATTAGGTTTTTAAGATAAAGTATAAGTACTACTCAAAAAAAGATATTACGTATTGCATAATCAGCATAAGAGTTATGACATCTTCATTCCTTTTCATGATTGGCCAAAAATAAACAATAATTTATTAATTCATAAAACTGAAAATTAAAAATTTTTATTGTTTATTTATAACATTAAGCATTATTATAATACTTTTGTGCATGTGAAGTAAATATATAATATTTATAGCTTATGTCGTTTTATTTTTATTCAGTTATCTTCTGTTGGATTTTTAATTTTTTCACTTATTTTTATACATTAAAAACTGATGAACATTTTTTAATCCCATGATGTCCAGAGAAAAACAGAAAAAAATTCAATAAAAATAATTTAAGCAATATCAGTTATGTTATGGTGAGATGTTCTGCGCCTTCAATGTGGCTTCATTGCAGTTAAGGTAATATCTGCAGGAAAGCTACTCAAAAATAAATATATATTTTTTTATACAGAGAGAGACAAAATTCATCAAATATGATGCAGTTGCAAATATTTTAAATGAATTTGGACTAAACTGATAATAGGGTAAAATTTTCTAATTAAAACTTTTCACTATTATCAGTTTAATGTGGTTATCTTCAAGAAACAAAGTACAGTGTATAACAATAACTAATTAAAATGGGAATTTACATCAATAGACTGTCAATTGTATCAAAAATCAGTGAAGTTATTTTTTTATCAATTATGGCCCATTAAAATCATTAACCATAGCATATGTATATTTAAGAATTATTAATAGTCTATCAGGTTATTTATTTATACAGGATGAGCCAAGATAAACCGAACACAACCAAGTAATCTTCTCCTAGGTCGGTTTATCTTGGCTCATCCTGTATATTAACAAAAATGATCATTTGATTAATAGCTCTATTATATAGAATATATATAAATTATTATATACAGTATTGTCAAAATTATGATACTGTACAGTTATTACATGGGATTTTGCGTCATTATAATATTCATAAATTTACGTTATATAGAATCAACTTTTACTACATGTTATATTTAGAAAATAATCTCCCATGTAAAAAATTTATGTAAAATTTCATGAAATTTATACTATTCAATTGTTGTGTATCAAGAAGAAGTTAATTTTCTATCATATGTATCAATTTAATCCCAATAATACAAATTTTTAATCTCTTTATAACATAAAAGAAAATCTATTGTTTTAGGAATTCTTTAAATATGATTTATCCAAAAATTCATCTTAATATTGGTTCGTAATTTATTATTTTTAATAACATATTAGAATAACATTTTTCCACAGACTAAACTAGAAATTACTTACAATAAATTTAAACAAATTTTTAAAAATGTATATAATATTCGACATTTATTTACAGATTTGAAATATTTTTAAATTAGAAAAATTTGAATTATACATAAACAAATAATCCAAATTAAAATATTTATTTATAATAGAAAATATGATTATCTTCTCTTGATCTAGTTAAACTTTAATCATTCCAATATATGTGACATGTTTCGAAAGTAGACGATTAGTTCTTTTAGAATTGCTTGTCTATATTCTGAAAAAAATATAAGATCACCATATTTTATGTCCTCTACTAATAACCTTGAACTAATCAGTAGATTTTCATGAAATTTCATGAAAACATGGTGATTTTAAAGTCTTCACTTTTCTTCAGATTTACTCGTATAGACAAACAATTCTAAAAGAACTAATCGCCTACTTTGCAAACATGCTATTTATTTTGGAATGATTAAAGTTTTAATAGATCAAGAGAATATAATCACATTTTCTATCATAAATAAATATTTAAATTTAGATTAAAATTTGAATTATTTGTTTACATATAATTCAAATTTTTCTAATTTAAAAGTAATTTAATTTTGCAAATAAATGCCCATTATTATATAAATTTTAAGAAATCCTTGTTCTTATATTAAAATTTGAAAGAGAATTTCAAAGTTTCTCCGTAAAATTATTGATCTTTTTGAAATTTTTGTCTGAATTTTAAAAAGCTCAATAATTTTTACGGAAACTAAACTATAAATTACTAAAGAGATCTTTAATTAGAAATATTCAGCATAATGATACCCCACTAAGGTCTAATTTGAATTCAAATGAATTAATCTTCCAACTTCATCCATTCAAAAATGAAAAATATTTAGCCTTCTGAAAATACTGTCAGCGGTTCTCAACCTTTTTTCCGTTAAGGAACACATTTTAATATTTTAAAATTTGGCGGCACACCTAAACATTTTAAATAATAATTTACATTTAACAACGAATTTTTAACAGGTTATTATACTTATTCTTATTTATTACATTCAGATTACAGACATACTCGTACAGGTGATTAGCAAATGGCGGCCATTATTAAGTTATAGCGCCACCTTCGGATTTTGTCTTTTTAGAGAAATTATAATTTTAATTTAATTTTTATTCCATAACTATTAAATTATAAATAACGACAAAAAATTTTGGCTGTCGCAGAAATTCGAGGGTTAGATTTTTGTAACGATACCCTATTTATAGGAATCGGTGCATAGTGGATTCGTCTGCAAAACAGATATCCAGCCAACCACGTTTCAATATTAATATACAGGAATACCTCGATTATCGCGGTTTCGATTATTGCGATTTTCGATTTATCGCGGTTTATAATTTGATACCAAAATTTGAATTATTGCGCTTCAAATTCGAATTATCGCGGCCGCGAGATGTACCCCATTACATATGCAACCAGTTTTACAGTGGCCAGATTGCCGAGTGGTAAGGCTGTTGGCGCGCCACGCAGGAGGACCCGGGTCTGTTCCCGGATTTTTTCGGGGTACTGGGTCTGGCTGGTGATCCCCCGTCCTTCACCATCCGGCCCCCCCTTCACGGGTGTGGGTGCAGCTCGTGGTTGGAACTGGCCCCGCTCCCTTAGTAATCTCCCTAATTGGAAAGAGGGCATAAATTACGAAAAAAAAACCAGAATTACATTTAGTTCGAGTCGCCACTTTCCAAGTAGCGCTTCGTTTTTATCCGATCGTGCCTGCTCACCATTCACCAGTAACTATCCACCTCTACTTGAAGTACATATGGATATTAATTTCTCTTCTTTTTACCTCTACAATGAATGCTAAAAGAAACAAGGATGATATCAAGGCTACATTAATCAAGAAGAAATGTAGAGTGATCAACTTAGAAGATTAGCTCGTTCAACACATTCCTTTTTTACCTCATACATAAAATTTAATTAATATATTTGAAAAATCCTTGGCAATGATCACATATTTTACATGCATTATTTATCCCGATTATCGCGGATTCGATTATTGCGGTATTTTTCGTGGCAACATTAACCGCGATAATCGAGGTATTACTGTACTGGTGGTATTACTGTATATGATTCGTACAATTACATACATACAATTCTTATACATACAAACAATTCATTCTTAATTTTTTGCGGTACACCCTCAAAGGTTAGGCGGCACACTAGTGTGCTATGTAATCACTATTGAACTATTTAATAGATTTTTATAGAATTCAACATAGAAAGTCCACCAAAACTTATTTTGGATACATAAACTTTATTCCCGTATATTTACATAGCAAAATAAAGTACAAGATCAAAAATAGGCAATTAGATTTATCCAAAAAATGTTTGCAATTACATAAAACTGTTCTATCTACATCTGTTTCAATTGAAACCTTCAAATATAAAATAGGTCACGCAGTTGTGTTTGGCATAATTAATCACTAACCCAATTTCGTAAAATCTTTTCATTTCCTCCATAAGTTACATTCAATTTTATTATATTCATCAACTATTAATCTGCAAATTTGAGTATTCTGTCAAAAGAACTAATCTAGAATGTTATATTGTATTTTGTATCGTGTATGTGGTTGGTGAAGCTAAAATTTTTTATTACAAAGCACATATTATATTTTTAATAATCACAAAATAAATTATTAGAATTTCGATATTCTATTGGAGATATTATAAATAAATTCATCTAGTATTTTAAATAGCAAAATTTTTCAATATTAACTATTCAAGTGCATTATTCGAAACACTATAACGTACGAAAGAACACTAACACAATTAAAAGAAAAAAACACTAACTTTTCTGTTTACTTTAGCTACTGTAACATAATTGTGATTGATTTAAATGTGATATTTGGGAAAAAAGTTTAAATTAATACTCATTAACAATAAATTAATATTAATTTTGAATACATTATAGTCATATATTACGACATGTTTTCATCTCAAATTTCTGAGAGAAATTAATTTAACAATGACAATATTAAAGTGTGTACGTATGTGTGTGTGTGTGTATCGACAGACATACACACACACACCTACACACATTTCGTAGTTACTATCATAAGCCAAATAAATTTACGTAATGCATAGCAGAATCATGATTAATATGAATAGAAAAATCTTTGAATTTTACTATAACAAAACAAAACAAAAAAAATTACTCAAAATCGTCCTGTTGCTCATTGTATCTAACTGTAAATTATAAAGATTTAACAAAATTACTCATTGAGAAGAGTAGCGAGATGGTGATATTTTTATTTCGATTTTTCTAATTAATATTAAGAATTTAATTTAATTGCGAATGTAAACACAAAAGTTTACGAATGAAAACGCATACACTATCAATAAATATTGTTAAATTTCTCTTTAAAAAATTAAATTATTTATAATTATCTAATATTTAAAAAGTATTGGAAGTTGGTTTAGCGACTATTAAACAGATGTTCGATATGTTAAACAGAGTACTCAGGTTATGGCATCGCATTTGACACAAAACAATAAACATCACTTAGTGATTTATTCTCTATTAAATGCTGAAAATTAAATTTTATTTATTATCTTATGTTATATAATAGCAAAAGTGATCGATATGGTTCAAATATTTACGACATAAAATTTTTAATTCACTAATTAACGCTTTATATTTATATAACTTAAAAAAATTTTTTTAAATAATTGAAGTTTAAAAACAAAGACTTTTTGAAACATCATTAAAAGACGTTCCAAAGTACATGTTAAGTTACATCATTACTTAAAAGAAATTAAATACAAGTAAAATGCTCAAAGAAAAAAAAATAACAACTTTCAATTTATACATTATAAATAAATTTTAAAATCAGTGCAAAAAAATTTTGAAAACATTCCATTTGATAAAAAACAAAATGCAGTCGAAGCCGGTTATAAGGGAGTCGGATATAAGGGACAAACGCGTCTGGTCTCGGCGAAAAACCTATATTTTGAGTGTATTTTTCGTCGGATATAGTGGAAAATTCGGCTATAAGGGAGATAATTTTTCATTTTTCTGTACTTTTCATTGTGATGACCTACTTTTCATCCTGCTTTACCTCGCGGCAATCTTTTATCAATACCTATCCTTGCTATAGTTTACTAATTTATTAATAAACTTGACATATCTCTTCACGGCCATCGGTGTAATTTATTTAAAAATAATAAAAACATCATAAAAAGCCAATTTGTTGCTTTTTGTATTAAAAATTTAAAAATTAATGAATACAAATTAAATTAAAATTGTAGTTCCTCTAAAAAGACAAAATCCGCAGGTAGCGCTGTACCCTAAAAATGGCGCCACCTAATAATTTTTTATATAAGTTCGTAGAAGTTTTAGAGTTATACTCCAGTAACCCAAGAAGAAGAGTTATACTCCAAGTTTATGAGATTAAATGACAGGATTTCCGCTCATTTATATGCGCGGGTAATATCTAGTATTAATTATTTCCTATTTTATGTATACCGCAGATAAAAGATCCATAACCGTAATTAAATAATTACACAACTCAAATAACCGATATTCGGTTAAAACCGAAAAAACAACCCTAATTGAAAACTCTTCAATGTTTACTTTACCCACCCGACGAGGGCCGATTTGTTGCTCATTCGGATATAAGGGACAATCGGTTATAGGGGACAAAAAGTGTAGGTCTCCTCGATTCCCTTATAACCGACTTCAACTGTAGTTTTTTGGTTAAATTCGTGTCAATTGGGACATATGCTCCCTACTGACACCAAGTTGACTTTTTTGAATCTATCATTGTATCATATCTATATGCATCATTGATACATAACTGGAACAAAATAATAATGAAAAAAAATATTTAACTATATTTGAATAAGAGTAACTTTAATAAAAATTTTTAGATAATTAATTTCTTAAATTATTACTTAATTAAAATAAAATTTTTATACAGTACTAATTTAGAGAGAAATAGAAGTTTGTGAATTTCTGGCAATAACTACGACATATTTTGCATTTCAGAGCTTAATTAACCTAAAAATGAATTATTAAACAGACATATAAACAGTTGTTGTATAGAAACTAAAATGTATGCTTATTCGTATTTAGATGGAAAATTTTCATATTCCTATATTTAGAGTAATATTTGAATATATTTTTAATAAAATGACATGTTTAGTATGTGCAACGTTTTCAATCTACTTCTTATCATAATTCTGAAATATTGATATTTATAAAGATTTCGCATTGTAAATGAGAAATCTCATAATTAAAATAGTATCTTCTATTATGACATGCTAATAAAATAATAACGATGTGATTGTGGTGATTCAAATTTTTAGAGAATAATTTTAATCTAAATTTGTGCATCTTTTGCTATTTTTCCCCCTAACGTACTTCTCATTGTCATCGCAGTTCTTCAACTTCGCCTTTACGAAATGTAAAGTTATAGGTGAAGGAGTATTTATTTATCATGATATTCGTGTTTGTGTATAAATTCAAGAGTTTTCATGTCTGCTGATTGCGTCAATAGAGAACACTCCACGCTCTTTCTCTCGTCACAAATTAAGATGTCGCCGCTCATCGGTGCTGTCAATCTGATGTGAATACTTCCAAGCACAGAACGCATAACTATATGTTAAAATTTCTTTACCCAGAAAGTTACAGTTAACTTTAACGTATAATCTTAAGAAAAAATATTTATAAGAAAAGAACAACATCTCTAAAGCAAAAAAATAAAGGATCCGATTAGAACAAATAATTATTTCGAACTAATAAACACTTTTCTGAAAGATGTTTAATAAAACTTTACTTATGTTGAAAATTAGTTGTCCATGATTATATACATTTATACGATATCAGTCAATCAAATGGTTATTATTTATAAAGTTGAAGATTTATCGCGACCTATATTTTAGCATAATTTATTTTAAAGTAATATAAATTAAGCTGAAAATTTAGTTGATATATCGGCATCTGAAAGCAAGAAGAAAAAGAAAACAATAATTATTCGAGTTTCGAAAACTTACCAATATTGGTAAAATCATCATATTTCAAAATTAAATTCATTATACTGTATATAGTATCTTGTCAATAGTACGACACTGACTCCAAGCCAAGTATAGTAGTCACCGATTGACAATTTAACTCCTGTAACTGTTGTTCTAAGTTAGATATTAATAATTTGGCCATTACATTCGAGAAAAATATTTAATAAGACACTTACTGCCAAATTTAAAGCTTCAAATCCAATTAATAAAAGAAGTAGAGCCATTTGAAAAGACCAAAAATAGGCAAAAAGCGTGGTTTTTCTTATCTTTCTCCCCACTCGCATCGTTCAACTGATTTCGATAAAATTTGAGATATAACTTATTTATTAGATTACTTAAGGTCCCATGAAAATTTAAGCACCATAAGGTTAAAAATAAATGAGAAAATGAAGGTTCCTTTTTATGTTAATACATCTATAGATTATACTGTCTAACCATTTTGACTAATTCGGAATATAGGTATTGATAAAAATTTTGACCTAACTGGACAAAAATTAGTGTAAAAAAAATTCTCTTCTTTAGATATGTCTCTATAAATTCATATCATTCAACAAAATTTAGAATGTAAATGTAACTTATAAAATTTAAGATTTTCTGAAAATTTAAACCAAATAAGTCCAAACTGAAGAGAATAGAGAAGTCATTTCATAATGAATTCTTCAATTCATCATATCGTTCAATCGACTTGGATCAAATATGGGTAGAATAATGTTTACTGTTACTTAAGGATCTTTAAAAATTTCGATTTAATCAGATAAAAAAGAAGGCGTGGATTTAATGATGTTTTAATATGCAATTAAAAAATGTTCTTAAAAGAACGGTTTTGATATAAAAACTGAATACTATCCTATCAAAAAATCTACTAATATGCAAAAAATAAGCCAAGTATAGTACAGTGCTAAGAAATTAGGATACTTGTTATAATTTAGATGTGGCTACTTGGTTGACGATTTAAGAAAATAAAGCAAATGTTAATCAAAATGGCCGCACGATGCATCAGTACAGTACTTCGAATTTTAATTATCCTTCAACTTTTTTTAATTAAATTGTTGATAAGTTAATAATAACAATAATAATCCCAAATTTTGTATAACTAAAAATGATATTTTTAATTTTTCACAATTTTTGATAAACCTTAAATCGTTAATTCCTCATTTATTATATTACTGACGTGCAGGTGTGATCTGTCATTTGTCGCCAAAGGTTTACATAAAAGGGAAGCATAATCAGAGAAAAATTTAATGCTAGATAGACGAAGAGACGAATGATGAATAAATTATTCTTTATCTTGTTCATTATTGGTAAGCTCGTTTTCTTTTAATGTCAGACTATCTAAGTAGCATCTATTAGTAAATATTTATGCGAATAAATTGTAAATTTAGAGAAACTTTTTTGTAGGAATTGTTTCTGTAGTAGAATGTACGAAGGTCCGCACTGACTTATTTAGTAATATTGGAAGCATTTTGGATAATTTATTAAATCCGTCCTGTCCCACATGTTCGACAACCTCAAGTCCGACAGATTCAACGACAAATCCGGCTAATTGCCCAAATTGTGAAATATGTAATGTAAGTAATGCATTTATTTCAAATTATTATAACGCACATTAAAATATTTTATCCTATTGAATAATAGTTATAAAAATTTTCATCACCGCTTATCAAACGTAAAATTTTCCATTATCTGAATATTCCAAAATAATTGAATTTATAGACATTAATATTATAATTCTAGACACATTTTTTTAATTTTTTGCATTATTAAATTTAATAATTCTTCTGCTACTTTCAGTAACCATTCATTAAAAATTTCACTTGTGAAAGCGACTATCAAATGTTATGAGGTTAACTAAAACGATAAAATAAAATTTATTTATAGAAAATATGTTTTATCTTTGACTGTTTACATATTTAATAGGACTAACTCGTTATTTACTATCTTAATTACCGCAATAGATGAAAGACGATTTTATTTATTTTTGTACAGATTTATCACCCCATATATTATTAGAATAATTGTGATACAGTATCGGAAAATACCTGCTTTCATTAGCTTTCTGGTGGCAGCGCAGGATCTAGATATTTTTTCACCTGAGGCAACATTACAAAATGGCGTCCTCTCGCCTTTTCACTCACGCGCATTAATAATTATAATTCAAGACACATTTTTTTAATTTTTTGCATTATTAAATTTAATAATTCTTCTGCTACTTTCAGTAACCATTCATTAAAAATTTCACTTGTGAAAGCGACTATCAAATGTTATGATAAGGTTAACTAAAACGATAAAATAAAATTTATTTATAGAAAATAGGTTTTATCTTTGTTTACATATTTAATAGGACTAACTCGTTATTTACTATCTTAATTACCGCAATAGATGAAAGACGATTTTATTTATTTTTGTACAGATTTATCACCCCATATATTATTAGAATAATTGTGATTCAGTATCGGAAAATAACTGCTTTGATTAGCTTTCTGGTGGCAGCGCAGGATCTAGATATTTTGTCACCTGAGGCAACATTACAAAATGGCGTCCTCTCGCCTTTTCACTCACGCGCATTAATACATAAACATATCATATGTAATACTTTGGAACCGGGAATGTAATGACGTCAGATACATAGTCACAGAGAAGCATACGAAAAATTTTATTCGTTTTTTCAAAGCAGCAAATATTATCAAAAAATACATTTATAATAGATATAATAAATATGAGTTATAGTTTAATTATTTTTGCTTTCAACGAATCAAAATTTCAATTAATCAATTTAATTAGTATTGGTTTCTCTTTCCCTTAATAAGTATTATTCGTTAGAAAAATAACCATTATTAGTCTTTGTAGACCGACTCTATAGCACGAAATATTGTCCAGATAAGTATAATTAAGCTTGTGTGTAAAAGTGCAACTGCATTTTCGCCCCCCTCATAATTTGCCTCACTAGCCTCATCCTAGATCCAGCGCTGCTGGTGATATTTATAAAATTAAAATGTTTTTACTCAAATTAATTTTGGATTGTTAATATGTAAATTTTTTAAGCGACTTAACAAAGATTTTTTACAATTTAAAGCTATGACAATTATAATTTTATTTCGTTTATATTTTATCAGCGATGCAATTTTATTTCGATTTTACTGAATCAAATTGAAATAAATATAATTTCATCAATTTTTAAGTTTATCAGCTCGTTGTTCTTAGAAAGTTTTTCTATTATCTATATCAGTAATTACTGTTTATCTGTAATAATAAAGAATATTATGTTGTAAAAAAAATTATATAAATAAATATAAAATTTAAATGAAATATTTCAATACCTAATAAAAAATTATTTTTGTCTTCTAGTTTACTGATTACGTCTTCATGGAATGTTTCAATACATCTGATATATGTTTAAGATCAACTGAAGAGAGAATGTTTTTTCCTGATTATCCTAGCCCTCAATTTATTCCTTATCCTAATCCTCATCCATTAGGTCCCT
This sequence comes from Olivierus martensii, assembly GCA_000484575.1. Lineage (NCBI taxonomy): Eukaryota > Metazoa > Arthropoda > Arachnida > Scorpiones > Buthidae > Olivierus > Olivierus martensii. The sequence continues at coordinate 147,285 of AYEL01087858.1, forward strand.
TTCCAATTCCTCCTTATCCTTGTTCTCCTCCTTGTCCTCCTTATCCTTGTTCTCCTAATTGTCCTCCTTTTCCTCCTTATCCTTGTTCTAATTGTCCTCCTTTTCCTCCTTATCCTTGTTCTAATTGTCCTCCTTTTCCTCCTGAATCCACTTCTACTACTACTACTACTGCTGGTACTACATCTCCCTCTACTACCACTGATGTTCCTACAACATCATCTACATCTCCCTCTACTACCACTGATGTTCCTACATCATCTACATCTCCCGAATGTGTACCATTCAATGTTACAGATTATATAAATAAACTTTGTGCGGCTAACGAAACAGAAACAATTGGCGAAATTCTACAATGTATCGGGTCATTACCGAATATAACGGAACTCTACCTGAAAAAGTTAGCTGACTGTCTGAGAGATGTTGGTAAAAATATCAACGATAAAATTGCCCAAAAAGAAATTATTTGTGAAGATATTGGTAGTATTATTGAAGCTTTTGAGAAAGTTATAATCTGCATGCCTGAAGAGAATGAAGAATATGCAAAGTGTGATTCTGAGAAAGAGACTTTGAAAATTATCGCTTTTTGTTACGACTAAACTTTGTAATTGAAAAAGTTTTCTTTTTTTATTTCCGAGAAAATTGGGTTAAGTTGTAACTATTTTAGTAATAGGAAATAAATTTAGTGTATGGAATGTTTATAAGCTATCACGATTTTTCAATTTAAAACTTATTCAATAAATAAACTTTTTAAAATTTTACTAAAATAATAAATTTCATTCGATTAAAATGAATAAAACTACATTTAGACGGTGCTACTTTTCATGCAGCAAGGCGCGTGAGAAGGCATGCAAAGGAGCATGCCTCAAAATCTGATGCAATACTAGGAGCAAGAAGGCGCATGTGTTTCCCGTCCTAGTTGGGTTACACGTGTAACTAGTCATGCAACATCTTGTTGTTTGATTATTTTTAAACATTTTTCGCAAATTTTTCTTTGCTTTATGGATTGGGATATGAAGAAAACACTTCAAACACTTGAAAACACTTGAAGAGTGTCGTCAGTCAAGTCATTTTAGCAAAATGTTTGAAAAGACGAACTATTTATCCTGACTTGGTTCATAATACTAGTAAAATTCTACTTTGAATTCTTCGACTGTCGTCAGTCAAGTCATTTTAGCAAAATGTTTGAAAATACGAACTATTTATCCTGACTTGGTTCATAATACTAGTAAAATTCTACTTTGAATTCTTCGTTTTCGCGACGCTGCGTGCGGCTAGATGTTAACATTAGCTTTAATATATGCGCGCGGCGGGCATATATTAAAGCTAATGTTAACATCTACTTTATCCAGCACGAAAAAAGCGACAGGCTATAACGTGACTTATTATCCATATACGCTTCGCACTAGCATTAGAAGCGAAAACTCGAGGCAGTCGAAGTAGAATATTATCAAAATATTGATGTTATTAACGGGTCAATCGAAATATTTACGAGTCAAAACACTTTTTTCTTCTTTTCCTTCTGTCATTTGAAATGATATCAGTAGCTGCCGCTAAAGCAGTAGCGCACAACTCTTTTCCTGTCGGCATTTTCTGCAATATGTTTTCTACATGTGAACGCGAAGGGCAAGCTATATGCCTCATGCAACTGTTGCGCATTGAGGCATGCGTCATTCTGCATACAATATTGCATGCAGAGAGGCCTCGTTTAAACCCAGTGCTGTCCAAAAGGCGGTCCGCGAGGCTTTCACAATTTATAAAAAAATATTAAAAAGTAACATTATTTCACTTCTATTTATTACTTTTTTAAAAAGATTGATAAGAATAATCCTAAAAAATTGAATTATATTAAATCAATTAATTAATTTTTCTTAATTATTAGAAATTATTTAATGATCAACAAATTATCAATGATATCACACTTTTAGTTTTATCTATTTCAAGTTTAAAGTTTTGAATTGTGACTGTATTTTAAAGTTATTTTTTGGTTTCTCGCACTTTTAGTTTTAGCTATTTCAAGTTTAAAGTTTTGAATTGTGACTGTATTTTAAAGTTATTTTTTGGTTTCTTACACTCACTACAGTGAGTGATCGGTTAACGAACATATTCCGTTCCAAGATAATGTTTTTTATCCGAATTGTTCGTTAACCGATCATCGATTTACCACAGGTTTTTATGGGAATTTGATTAATTCGTTCTGGAGACCCAAAAAAATAAATAAAAAATTATATAATTTCTTACTACATTTATTTATATGTAATAACCATAATATATACATACATCGTCTTGCATTTTAATCTATTGTGTTTATTTTCCATTAAAGAATCTGTCCAATGTCGATTGCTTCTCTCTCTTCTTCAGGATTTTTCGGAAGTGATTAATAGCAATGTCGTGGTGGAGATCCCCAAGCCTATTGACCTCAACCTGGTATGGGTGCCATTTCAACACCAAAATATTGTAAAATCCCTCTCTTTTACCTTCTTTAATAAATCTTTGATTTGTTTTAAGTTGTCTCCAAGTTTTATCTTCTTTAATAAATCTTTGATTTGTACTTTCTTTAATAAATCTTTGATTTGTTTTAAGTTGTCTCCGAGTTCATTTCTAACCTTTAATAAATCTTTGATTTGTTTTACGTTGTCTCCGAGTTCATTTTATGGGAAAAATTACTGTTCTCCCATCCTTACCCATAAGTCCACCGACGTTTGACTTACTCATAGGTCCACCAACATACAAGGCCTAAGCATATCATTCCACTATTGTCCCCTCTTCCTTACCCATAAATCCATGAACGCGCAAGGCATAAGACTTGTCATTCCGTTAGGTTAGTTAAGCCACCATATTCTCATGAGATATTTTTTATCCGGCGGTTATAGTTATATCGTCATTTATAGAGTTCATTACAGGGTGGGCAACACCATGATGGGGTCAACCGGATGGTTGAAGGATGAAGTTCAACTGGCCGGGCCCTGACCCCGCCTGAAAAATTGGAGGAATGGGACCCGGATCTTCCAGGATGGTAAGCCACAGCTTTACCAGGAAGATATCTGGCATTCCGTCAGTCCGCAGGTCCCACAATTTCTTTTGTGAAGTGTTCGTTAGCGGATCACCCACTGTATTTCAATGATTGTGTGACCGTTGTTTGAGATTCTGTTTTAATTTTATTTTACGTTTTAATTTAAATTTTATTTTTTATTTTACCCCGAGTTCGTTGCATTTGTGAAATGAGTAAGAAAAAACATAAAATAGAAAATGGAAATCAAGTATACCGTATCAGAGTGGTGTGAAAATGACATTTTCATAAAAAATCATATGGGTAAACTGCTTTGTTTCTAACGAACGTTTTCCTAACTTTGGTGATTTTGGTCGGAAAGTAATATCAATATTTGGTAGTATTTGTATGAAAGTGCATTTTTTAACATGAAGATAGTTAAGAATCGATTCAGAACCTGCCTTGAGATCTTCTCTTTTACATATTCTGCACTAGCTACAACAAGAATGGATATAAATATCCCAGCCCTTATAAATGCTGCTTCCCGTCCTCATTTATCACATTGAATAGGTATATCATACTTTTTTATAGAATATAAACAGTTAAAAAATATAACTTTTTGTTAACATGTAACATGTTTTATTGAATGCAATCTAGTAAATATAATTTTGTAATAAGGTTTGTTAATCTAGAAATAAAATTTGTTTCCAAAAAGTGTTATATTAATATTTTTGCGTTCCGTTAGTTGAGACAATAGCATATCAAGTACTAAAGTCTCTCCCCCTCTTTTTTGTAGCTGCATATCTAGTAAACACGACTATGGTTCTCGAGTTCATTATTATAGTTTTAATGAAAAATTAGAGTCTCTCCCCCTCTTTTTTGTAGCTGCAGTCCTCCATATCTAGTAAACACGACTATGGTTCTCGAGTTCATTATTATAGTTTTAATGAAAAATTTTTCTATCTGCATGATGTGTATATTGTACACGGTAATTTTTATCTTCCTTTATATTAAAAATGAATTAACTTTCTCAAAAATAAAATACTGTAATAGTAATTTTTATGCATTAAATTAAGCATTTAAAATCAAATTATATAAATTCGTCCTTTATAATTATGGTAACAATAATTTTTGGAGAAAATAAAAGACAAATCAGAAATTGTTTCTTCATAAGAAAAAGCATGTTGCGTTTATTTGTTTCAATAAAACTGTTTTATAACATTTTTTATAAAATATAAAAACAATACCAATAATAAACAACCCAGCGTTTTAAATAATCATATTATTATTTTAAAAAAATTAATTTTGATATTTTTCATCCGAATGAACTTTTTTAATAAATCGGGTTTGTGTTAAAAAATTTATAAAATTCTATACAAGATGAAGAAAAACTTCGTCGTAAAATTTTGTGCACTGATAATACTCGAAACAAGTCGAAAATATCTAATGAACATATGATCTAAATGATGCCTTTTTCGAGTTATAACCCTTTAAAGCTAGCCAATCACCATCGAATATACAAAGCGTTGCGTTGCCAAGACGCGTCGCAGTGCTTCGCTCGCTTTTTTACTACCCGGTAGTAAGTAGGAAAGCGATGCAATGCGACGCATCTTGGCAACGCGACTCATTGCGTCGCTCATGCATGTATTTATACCAAGTGTACTTGGTATAAATACCTCATATCGAAGTTGCACCACGTCATATATATATACGTCATGTCGAAGTTGCATGCTTCCAATGTTTCGACTTTTAATTGGGTTTTCTCAGTGATCTACATGTTATTGACTTATGAAAATACTCGTTCAGTGGGAGCATTAGATCTGAGGAGACAGAAGCAAAATTCGACGATTTTTAAAATGTTTTTAAACGAACGTTGTTTGTCTGTGAAATATTTAAAAACTCTAATCCATCTATATTGACAGGACTCATCATTTTGTCGCCATTTTTCGAACTTTTCTCAGGTGACAACACTGAAACATGATATTTTCACAGAAAATGACATGTAAACCATTTGTTCCGCACCGGTATTCAATTTACAAAATAAAGGACAAATTAGCCATTTCAGAATAAATAAATAAATTTAAAGGACAGAGAAGTGAAATAAAGGATCGTATGGTTACAATATTTATAACTTAAATACTCTAAAGAATATTTATATGTATGATTCTTCTTTAAATATTTTGAAATAATGAAATTTTTTATTAATAACAAAGTTGAACTTTTATCACAATTGTTGTGTACCATTTATACAGGGTGTCCAGCAAAGGACTCCCTGATTTCAAAATTAAAAATCACGAAAACAAAGATCGGTAGAAGAATGCAACAAACGGTATGTTTATTGTGAAAGCTAAGAATTTCATACAGAAGTTTCGAAATAATAGTTACAAAAGCTGCTAACAGATGGCGCTGTACTGGCGCAGGCATGGATTGGCCTCCATATTCGCCTGATTGACTTCTTGTGGCTACTTTTTGTGGGGCACATTGAAAGACACTGTCTACTGGAACCATCTCACCACACTGGACGAACTTGAATCATTGATCTGTATGGCATCTGAATCCATTTCTGTTGAGACACTACAGGATGTGATGGCAAATTTCATTGTTCGTTTACGCCATCTCTGTACTGCGAGCAGTGGACATTTCGAAAACATTGTGATGTGATCGCAAAGACTGCTTGCAGAGGACGAGTTTTTATTTATGCATGCTGATACAAGCTGTACAGCCTACAGCGCCATCTGTTAGCAGTTTTTGCAACTATTATTTTGAAACTTCTGTATGAAATTTTTACAGCTTTCACAATAAACATACCGTTTGTTGCATTCTTCTATCGATCTTTGTTTTCGTGATTTTTAATTTTTAAATCAGGGAGTCCTTTGCTGGACATCCTGTATAATATTCCATTAAAAACATCTGATATGTGAAAACATAAGCTAACAAGTAAGTACAGTACTTAGATACGGATACAGTACTTTGTTGACTATCTAAGAAACTAAAACAATAAAGTCAATCTAAATTATAGCAAATATCTAATTTCTTAGTACTCGACTTATATTTTTACGTATTAGATGTTTTTGATGGGATATCATTTATTTTTTTTTTATGAAAAATCATTTTTCTGAAAGATATTCTAACAATAATAAGTTAATAACATCATAAAATACCTTCTTTATTTTTAGTCCAATTATATCGAAATTTTTAGGAAACATTTAGTAAAATAATAAACATAGGCCCTATATTTATTTATTTAAAATAATTATTTAAATTATTTTTTAAATTTAACATTCTTTGTATTTAAAATTTGTAGAATAATAATAATAATAATAATAATTCAAGTTTAAATAAATTTTATTTTTAATAATAAAATTTTTTTTTTTTTATTATTAAATTCTTTGTATTTAAAATTTGTAGAATAATAATAATAATAATAATAATAATTCAAGTAAATTTTTTATATAAATAAACATATTCATATTTTTATTTTATTCATTTATACATTATAATAATTACAGTATATCTTACAATAAATTTATCACACAATGATCAGCTAAATTTTGATATAAATAATTATTGCAGGTGACAAAAATGAAAATGATTAAAAATATATAGTAGATAGGAGCAAGATATGTCGTTGGATAAAATAGTTCGATGCCATTTTCTCATTCTTCTTCTATATTTGAGTTTTGAGTTTTAATCTATATAAGGCACTATGTAGACTACGCTTTAATTTAAAATTGTCTGTTTATGGATGATAATCATTCCAGTTAAAGTAAGTTTTATAGTTTTGGGAATATTGATATTTCGTTTTACATTTAAAATACAAATTATAGCCACCAGAATAAAGCTATAATAAAATATGTTATAAATTCATCTAGAATACTATGTAGTAAGTCACTTTTATACAAAAATCAACAAACTCTATTTCATGCCATTTTGATTTAGAAGATGTATGTTACAGACAGTGCATAATGGGGTAAGATGGCTCATCAGCAATCTTGTCCAATAATTTTATTTTTCAGATTTATTCAAACTTCATTTTTTATTAAAAATTTAATTTATAATAGATGTTTTCTTTTATTTAAATTCTTAATCTTATTGTTGAATAATAATTTCAGTACTAAATTGTTCATTAATAACACTATTTTATTTGGTAAAATTTACAGAATATTTGCACAAATATTTATGATTTTATATACAAGAGTATAAAAATTGACTCTATTTGCCTCATATTCCTCTACTATTAGAAAGATTGTTAGAAGAACTAGAGTAAACAACTTCTCAAATAAATTTATTTTAAGAATGAGAATATGTATGAATGACACATCATAAGATATAAAACAAAACAATAAAGAACAAAGTACAGTACAGCTTATATTAAATACAAATACTGTAATGACATACAAGAGCGAGAAAAAAAATATCAAAAATGTTTCCAGAGTAATATATATATATTTGACTCTATGAGAAGCAAATTAATGTGAGAAATGACGTAATATGTCACGCCTCATTTAAAATGGTAGTGCTTTGTTTAATCGTTTTTACATCTTTTGACTTTCTTGCATTTAAAACGATGATAGACACATCCAAAAATTCAAGAAACAAAATCGGAGATTTCCATGAACATTATTCTATGACCACTTTGTATTCTTATAGAATGATAAAGGAGTTCTACTAAAGCCTTTGACTGTTTCTCAGCACTCTTATGATATGCTACCAACTTCTCCTTTTAAGGCAGAAATAAACGCTTTATACAAGTTTGAAAATTTTGATTTGTAAGAAATAATCGAAATTTAAAATAATGCTATCAAACTATAAATTAGATTATATTGATATTTAAAAAAAATTAAACTCAAGCGAAATGCTCAAAGAGAAAAATAGTAATTTTTAATTTTAAAGTTTGGCAAACAATAATACATTTTGTAATCAGAACGAATAAATTTTTTAAGTATATGCCTCAAGATATAAAAAGGTTTTTGCTCAACCTCCCAACCTTTGCTTTTAGTATAGAATCCAGTGACATATATATCGAATTAAATAATAATCAGATAAAAGATCAGTATCTGATTATTAACATTATCATTTATAATTCTATTTAATCTCCCAACCTTTTCTTTTAGTATAGAATCCAGTGACATATATATCAAATAAAACAATAATCAGATAAAAGATCAGTATCTGATTATTAACATTATCATTTATAATTCTATTTATAAATGAATAATAAATTATGAAATTTTTAGATAATTCGTTTATAATGAAACATTATTTTAATAGATTTTTGGTTCATCTTTCATTCAAGTGCATATTATTTCTTCCTATTATTTTAATATTTAAAATTTTTTATTTTATTTAAATAAAAAATTTTAGACTAATTTATAGACAAATAGAAGTTTATGAAGTTACTGCAATAAATGTCATACATTTTACATTTCACAGTTCAATTAACTTAAAAATCCTTTAATAAATAAACATGTAAACAGTTCTGTATATGTGTGTATATAGTTATAACATTTGTATACTAAATAAAGCTAGTACAATACTAGCTATATTTTTTTAATACTAAATAAAAATATAGCTAGTATTATACTATAGAAGTAAATATAAATATAGAGCCAGCCATAGTATATATATTTTAGTATATAAAATATATACATATTTATTACATATAGCATATACACACATACACATACTTAGCATATACATAGGCCTATATATTATAAATCCATAAGTTATCATTCTCTACTGATGCTGACCATATTTGTATTTAGCTCTATATTTTATATACTAAAATATATACATATTTATTACATATAGCATATACATAGGCCTATATATTATAAATCCATAAGTTATCATTCTCTACTGATGCTGATTGTAGAGAATAAAAACTTTACGAGTTTAACATCTCGCTTTACAGAAATTACTAAGGATTCAGCTGTCACTCTTTATATGTGGCAATCGGATGCGAATGCATTCAAGCATAGAAAGCGTTCCTGTACGTGGCCAGACGATTCACCAGCATTTATCTCGCCACATATCTGCCCATAGTAGTTCTTACTACCAATACAGCATAAGTAATATGTGGTAAACGTTTGTAGTATATAATCATTAAACATATGAATGTTGATATGCATTAGACGTGGGAGGTGATTAGCTCCTTCTTCACCATTTTAGTTGATGAGAAACATGTTTCTCAAACTTGACTCCTCTGGCGAACCTTTGCTAAAGAAAAAGAAAGTCGCGGACCTCAGCATTAAATTATTTTATTTCTCAGTAAATGTATACAAATAAAATTAATATAGACTAGAAGCTATTTTATATTTTTTCCGTGTAGTTATTGTACAGTACGGTATATAGTTTATTAATTAATTTATTTATTAAGTTTATTATTGAAATGATTGTTGTGTAGTACTTACGGACTGCGAGGATCTGTAGGATTACAGTATTTATTTCAGTTGGATAATTACATTAACATACTGTAAATATATATCGATAGGATTTAATTTTTCTTATCCAAAAATATATTTTCTGATAAATTTCGTGTATCAGAAAACACATTTTTAATCAGATTATTGGAATAAATGTGAAAAGATGTGAAAGGAATATATCTATAAAAGATATAAAAAAATTGAATTTTTTAAATGAAAGACGTCTTTTGTTCTTAAGTGTTTATACTGATAGTGATTCCTAAAATTTAGTTAGCAGAAATTTATTACCAAAAAAACTAATCTACATTAATTCTTTTCTTGTTAACCTAGAAGTTTTCATAAATTAACTAAATAAAATTATGAAACTTTCTTGATAGAAATTCTACATAAATCGTTTCCATGCAGGAAGAATAAAGGGAAGAACCTGGAATAATTAGTAATCCAAAAATGAATAAATAATTTGTTATATTTCTACACTAGCCATCCCATAAAAAATGTCCAACAAAAATTTCTTTACGAAAAGTTAGCTGTACGAAAACAATAAATAGCCTTTGAAAACATATTAAAGAAATAAAAACAAAGAAAATATCCAATAGAAGAGAATTGTTAACCCTTTAAAGCTAGCCTTCGAGTACACAAAGCGTCACGACGCGTCGCATTGCGTCGCTGTCTTATTGATTACAGGGTTAGTAAGAATGCGAGCGACGCAATGCGATACTAATGGCAACGCGACGCGTCGCGACGCTTTTTAAACTACAGTAGATGATGATTGGCTAGCTTTAAAGGGTTAAGAACTGATACTTACTCTTCAGAAAAATTCTTGAGGAAACTTCACTTATGATAGATTTACTGCGCAGAGCAAATGATTTATCTATCTGTGATTGCGAGCATTTATTAAATATCTATCAGTTAAACAGTTATGTTTGTTGACTTATTTCGATTTATATTTTTAGAATTGATTTTTTAAAGAGAATAAATTGAAAATTTGTTTCTTATACATCTATAAAAAACAATTATAGTAATCAAGGTAAACTTCTAATATAATATTGGCAAACTCTACATATTTCAAAAATTAAGCCCATTAAATATTGTTCTTATAAATAATACATTAAACATTTATATATACAAAATTTTAATTAATTTTTAACTCAATGGTGGATTAATAATAATATTAATTCCAAATTTTATATAACTAAAAATATAATATTTTATTTTTCGCAATTTCTTGCCAACAAAAATTTAAATAATTCTTTTAAATCTGTAATTTTCTATTATATTACTGGCGTGCAAATGTGATCTGTCACTTGTCACATAAAGTTAATATTAAAGGCAAACAGAATAATAAGAGAAAATTTAATTGTTAGATAGATGACGAGACTTAAAGAAGAATAAATTATTCTTTACTTTGACGATTATTGATAAATTCTTTTAAGGTCTTTAACAAAGATACGAAAAAAATTGATCAGAGAAACATTTTTGCAGGAGTTGCTTCTGTAGTAAAGTGTATTTTGCACAACCACAACCGATTTGATTCTTCTTCTTCTGCTATGGAGGTTATAGTTTAGCCTTTTCCTCCGATCTGATTAGTGGATAAAAAAGACAAAGCGTTGGTAATTCGAATGTATTTTTCCAGAGCCTCTGTATAGGAAAGAAACGGATGCACTGCGACGAGATCGCTGGTAGATGAAATATTCGGCTTTTGATCTGCATTAAGTTGGTCCCTTACCTCTCTGTATGCTAGGCATTCTTTCCAGAAATGGGACCAACCGACTCGATTCACTTTTGCCACCAGTTTTAAATCCTACACAACCAAATCCGATTGATTCAATGCCATCTATGGGACCACCAAATACGACTAATAACTCAAACAGCATAATATGTTTATTTCATATTCTTATCATTTAATATAAATTTATATCATATTAAACTTTATCATCTTATTGGATTATAAAGTTTTGAAAATTTTCATTGTTATTGTTTATCAAATATACGAGCTCGTAAAATTCCACTATTTGAATAATCCAAAACATCCATTTGTTAATGTTAAATTTTATTTTATTTTTGCATTATTAAAATTAATTACTTTTCTCTACTGTTAGTAAATATTCTTTAAAAAATTCATTTTCAAAAACATTCCACCATTCTTTATAAAATGCGTTAACTAAAAATGACGATATAAAATTTATTTATTGAAAATATGTTTATTTTTGATTGTTTGCACATTCAATACGGCTGACTTCATTGCTTAGTACTTTACATTTTTATTTTATTTTTTTCTGCAAATTTATTACTCGGTTTATTACAATAATTGCAATTCAGTATTCAAAACTAACTATCCTCTAGTGATCATTTATAAATTTAAAATTATTTTTCATTAAATACGAATCTTGCATTCTTTCAGAGGTATTTTAATTAATATGTAGACTTTTTATAATTCTTCAAATTGCCACAATTATTATTTTTTTTATTTTGATTATATTTTATCATCTATATAATTTGATCTGGATTTTAATAAATAAAAATAAAAAAGCGTAATTCATTAATTTTTAATCTTATTAGTTTATTTTGTTCTGAAATATTTCTATTTAATCTATATCAGTAATTATTATCCATCTTATGTATCAGTAAATATTATGTTGTAAAAATCTATGTAAACAAATATAAAATTTAAATGAAATGTTTCAATATATAGTTAATAAAAAATTATTTTTGTCTTACAAATGACTGATTATGTTTTCATAAAATGTTTCAATCTATCTGATATATGCTTAAAATCAACTGAAGAAAGAATAATATTTTTTCGTCATAATCATCCTCTTACTGTCCCCATATTCGTCTTCTGTCTTTTATTCCTTTCCTTCCATTTTCAATCCTGGAGACTCTTGTTCTCCACTTAACATTCCTCCTTATCCTTTGCCTCCAGTTTCTATTTATATTCCTACTTTCCTTACTACTCCAATATCTCTTCTTACTTCGTCCCCCACTTCTACATTGGCTCCTACTTCTCTCACCAATTTTATATTTGTCCTACTTCTTCCATTTCTCCTGCCTCTTCTACATTTTCCCTATTCTCCCCGCTACGCTGCATATAGCTTAAGTCGTGTATATATATATATATATGACATAAAGTTAGATCTCTGCATCTAAATAAAGCAATATACAAAATCATTTATTCCATTCAAATTCATATGCTAAATATATGTATACTGTATTATGTTTACTTATATGGAATTAGCAAAGTATGCTCGGCAATGCTCAGGCACAATTTGAAAACATATTCAGCCTGTATATATGTTTTCAAACTGTGCCTGGAACCTAGCAATTCGAATGTTGAAATTCACGGGAAGGCGCATGTGCGTGCATGGAATTGTGTGATGTCATTTATTATTTGCATGGTTATTTGATGCATCTTGTTGGGCTGCTTTGGTGTTTGCTCGTATTGTTTGTTTTAATTTTCAATTCTGTATTTTTCAAAAAGTAAAAAATTTGCGCATCCTTAGTTATTATTATTTTTTTGAGTGAAATTTGGAGATGGGTTCAAAGAGAAGTGAACAAAGGAATACTTCAGGAAAGATGACCACTTCATTGAGCATGTAGAAGAAGAAAGAAACTGTAGATAAAATGCAGAAAGGTAAAGAAATTACAGATGTAACTGAAGACTATGGCGTTCTAGGACAACTTGGCAAATTTTTTTTAACAGAGAGCAAAGATTATGGGTGCGAGAGTGTTTGCTGGAGCAATAAAAATTTCTGTCAAAAATAGATCTTTAATCAATGAAGAGATGGAAAAGCTGCTTCACATGGATTAGATAAAGACAGATCAAGAGAGATCCAGTAACTCAGACAATGATCTATGAGAAGGCTAGGTTAATTTTTGAAGAATTGCAGAAGAAAACCCCAGGATGTACCTCAGATCAAACTGAGGAATTTAAAGCGAATCGAGGCTAGTTTCACAGATTCAAAAAACAGGATAAAGAAGATTTTATTCCAACATCCAAGGGCTAATAAATTGTGTGTATTGTGTATAAAATAATGTATTTTGTAATTTAGTATGTTATACAATAGTAAAATACATATAATAAAATAAATAATATAATGCATCTCTCTCACTTTACCCATTAAGGGAGTAGGATGGGTGTCCGACAACGAATTAATCTATTTTCCATGGTCTTATATGGGAAAAATTGTTCCGTAATTCGACACTAGTTCGGCGACGGATTAGTATCGAATTATGAGGCACCACTGTACAATATATTAGGGAAAACTTGGTTTTAATACTGTATTTGCAAGTTGATTTATTCTATAGTTTAGTCATTCAGTTAACCTTTAATACAACCCTCAATTTCCAGGAAGTTCACTAACTTATGAGCCTATACTATAATTTTTCCGTTCTTTGGTTTGAAAAAGATTCACTTGGAAGAACATTGAAATTCGTAAAGCTGTGATATTGTGTTCTATACCTACCGAAAATTGATCATTTTACCGATATTCATTATATTACATTACAGAAAGAATTTTTTCTATTAAAAAATTATTTCATGCATTGATTTCATTTGTTATTTCAAGCCTCGTGTTTATTTAAATATTATATTACCATCAGATTAATTCTATTACACATAGTAGAAATTATATACCGGTATTCTTTCTGAATTATATTAAAGTATAAATCACGGGATCAGTTATGATGTCACATCGCGAAATCACCGCAATGTGACATGATATATTTGTTACGTCATGATCACATGATGATGGGCTGCCGGATGGTAACTCTGTCGGCGTGCCACGCAGGAGGACTGGTTTGCGTCCCGGATTTTTCGGGTACTTGGCCCGACTCGGTGATCCCCGTCCTTCATCATCCGTCCGCCCCCTTAATAATCTCTCTGACTGGAAAGGAGGCGTAAAGTATGCAAAAAAAAGATCATATAATGACGTAAACGAATTCAAACAAAATCATTTGCCATATAATACATTTATTATAGCATTTGGAATCAGTTAGATGATCGTGATAGCGTCACACAGCGCGGCATTGTTACGTCATATTGATGTCACAAGATGATTGGGTTTTGTGACATCATCCCAAATTCGGCGTCATTCTGAAGGATTTGAATAAAGGCATTTTCGTTGTGACCTCAAAATGCTCCACTAGGTCGATTTCGACCCATGCTATGGGATGGCTATCTTACCCCGCGGGTCGAGTAAAGTCTCCATGTAAAGTTTGGTCCCGAGGGGTCAAACGATATGGAAACTTTTGAGGAACAGATAGAACAAACATTACATTTTATACATATAGATATACATAATTATTTAATACATTGTGCTCAAATATACAATATATTTGAAAATTTTTACCTTTGGTATCGTTTTGGTGAAAACTTATTTATAGTAATATAAATAATATTTCACAAAAAAACGTACCAAAAATGGCTTGATAGATGTTGCAGGCATATATGATTATATGGTTATTAGCCTACTTTCTGAAGGAAATGGAGACCTATAAGATGGAACCAATGTCTGTCTGTGTGTCTCCACAAATAACTTTTGAATTAACAGATTTTAAGGAAATTTGGTAGTGATGTTCTGTCATTAAAGGACTCCTCTACGCTCATTCTTTAATCCTGCAAGATAGAGTTTCACTTTTATTACAATTTTAGTCAATATTAGTGTTAATAGATGGCGCTAAGTGATAGGAGTGTAGGGATAACAATGCTTACCTGATTTCTTAACAAAGCACCTCTCAATATCTATCGCAACGACATCAAAGTCTCGATGTGAAGTGATTGTGACGAAACAATGAATGACGTCACAAAACTTATAATTTATTTCTTGGTAACATAATAATACTGACGTCACGACAATTTTATGTTGCCGAGATGATGACTATCATCCTACATCTATAATGATAAAATTAGAAATACAAAACCAATGGATTCCAAATGCTAAATAAATGAAAAATAAATGATACTGCAGAGAGTAGGCAATTTTAGTTTTTTCTAGAATTTCTTGTTTTTACATTTTTGGCGCTAACTTTAGAAGCAAGTTTTTCGATTAAATTGAGTCTAGCGAAATTAAAATTTCAAAGATAGATTCCTGAGAATCTGCTTTAAAAAACATCCATTAATACTGGTCTAGTCAAATTTGATGTGATTCAAATCCTATCACAAACCTCTATATTCAGACATTTGACAATACTGTATAGTGGATGCAATTATTCTCCTCGGCGTAAATTGTTAAAAAGTGATATTCAGATTATCCTTTTCCCTTTAATTTATAATCTGAGAATAGAAAATACAAAGTATATGGCATTTTAATATTTCACATTCTCAGATATTAAAGGGAAAACGATTATCGAAATTCCACTTTTTCTTCTTTGATATTATTGGTGACACTTTAGATATTAAAGGGAGTAGAATTGGATAAAAGAGATTAAAATACGTACATTTATGCAAATTTCTCTCGAACTATTTTAGCTAGAATAATCCACTTTATAAAATATTGTAATTGATTTATAAATATCGCTTACACGATCTTATGGCATGCACTACTGCTAACTTACACACTTTTAACCGCTGAAAATTTTAAAATTTTCAAACTTAATCGAATATCGCCATGCTTTTTTAAGACACTATTATGAAATTTTCACAATCAGATAGAATATTCAAAGAGTATTCTAAAAAGTGCTTTATAAATATTTTAGACCCAATAGAAGCTAAATAACGATGGTTTAAATCAAACCGTATGCCAAAATCGTACAAATTTATGCAAATTTCTATATGAAATATGCAACCATCTAAACATATGGATAAAACTGCTCGATACTAGTAGCAGCGAGTGAAGCCGTCCAGCTACATTGGTTTACTCCACCAGCAACGTCGTGAATCGACTATAAAGCAAATTGACTTTGTTTTGGTGGCCAGACGTATCCCATTTATGTTAGTATGATGACCAGATCCAAATAATTAATAAAAAGGGTGTAGCCCCAGTATGCACTATTATACCACTTAACCCCATCACTTCAGTGGCTTGTATTGAACATTCTATCCATACACAGGTGTCTCTCGCTTTACGCGATTAATTGGTTCTATGAAATAATCGCGTAATGTGACTTGAGTTTAGCATGAGTGAGATAAAGACGGGTTTCTTCAGAAGAATAAAAAAAAATGAAAACTTTACACCTATGAACAAAATATCAAATTTTAATGAATGAATGGTTGGATGAATGAATTTAATTAATACAATTCATAAATAACTAAACACTACATAATTCTGACAGTCTTGAATTCAACGTTGAATGGACTGGGCCTGATGAGTCTGGATCATCACACTCTTGAAGTCTCTGAGATGATATGCTGATGATCTTCAACATTTTAATGAAACAGTCGAGACTCAGCTTTCTTCCTCTCTCTATAAATTCTTTGTAGCAAGCCAAAGAATTCTGAATGTCTCTTGCAACTTTGGCTCTTCTAGTCTCGTTAGGATCGTTTTCTTCAATTATTCTGATGACACTGTCAATATGTTTAAAAAATTCAGTCATTTGTTCTGTTGAAAGTTGTTTGATGGGCTCAGCAACAAAGTGCTCCTGACTTTCATCATTCATGTTGTTTTCCATTTCCAGAAGCTCTTCATTAGTTGAGTTCTGATGAGTGGTACTTGAGCAGTTCATTCACATGAGAATTTTTAAACTGTGTACTCGAGCAATTCATCCACGAGACAATTTTTAAACAAAAATTTTTTAATTTAGAAAGTTAATTTACTTTTTAAAATCGCGTTATAGCGAAAACGCATAAACTGAGATCGCGTATAGCGAGAGATATCTTATTTAGATAGTTGGAAATATTATAGCTAATAATATAAATAAAAGATGCTATTTAGAGTTTTAGTTCCCTGTCATATAAAAGGAACTGCAGCAAATTGGCTCATTGGAGGTTTTGTTACATGATGTTGCATATTTTTCACTTTTTTCTTTTTGTTTGTGATTCTAACTACATATTGCAAATCTCTATGAATCGGATGAACGCAAAATTTTGAATATTGTATAATCTTTCTAAAGCATAATCTTCTATTTAAAAAAAAACCCTTCCAATTTGATCAAGACAATTTAGAGATTTCAAAAAATGATAAAATGTTTCTCGATCATATCCTAGTAAATGAATTTGGCCATATTCAATATTTACGAGCTGTCACGATGTTAAAATATCATTAAAATTATAAATTAAATTATTCAATTAAAATGAATAACAAACTTTTATTTGTATGATATATATAATTATTATACAAATATATAAACTTGTCTGCGACGGGGATAGATGAGCCTTATCTCTTCAACTAATGCAAATATTTATGACAGTTTGGCAACTGTATTTTTTCCTCAACCCAATACTATTTTTCAATCTGTTCATTACTAAGTGAGCGAATTCAAGTTCTGCCATAAGTCGCATATATCAAAAGAATGTTAGATTATTCAGAATGGCAATTAAAAGAACGGGCTCAGACCACCAAATACATTCCAAGGGATTCGACCCGATTTGAATATCAGCCTTGACTCTATAGATCCTCCCGCTGTTATAGAGAAGAGAATCCCTCTGCTATAATCTTTTATTTTGACCTAGTGGAGCCGAAACTTTCGTGAGAATAATATGTATAGACCCCGAAAATTTCGGCCCAATCAGACAAAATAAAAAACGCTACAAGAGAAATTCCTCTCTCTTCTAGAATTTTTTAGATTTACAGATTACACCATTCAATTAGTTTCTATCAAATTTGGAATGTTCTGTATATATTTCTTATGTTGGTTATGGTTCCCAAAAAATTTCTCCATACTTGGACTAAAAATAAAATTCGATGTTCGCAGTGTTTACGCAGCTTTTCAACTGAAGTTACTGAGATATATATTGCAATATATAATATAGGTCGTCTACAACAGTGATGGGGTGAGTTGTCATCGATCAAAATTGCTTCATTCCAATTTTATTTCTCCGCCAATTCTCTCTTTTTCATAATCAAGTTGAATATGAGATATGACATCGCATCAGTTTAATGTAAAAAAAATGAAATGGCAGTTAAAAAAATATTGGCATTTCCGTTTTGAGCTATTTATTTAATCCACATGTGATCAATTGTTATAATAACGACATACTTATTCATTCATTCAGTAGTTATTCTTTTGCCACCCTTAAAATAATAATAATAATAATAATAATAGCATAATATATTTACAATAATTACAATTTATAAAGCGACTAATGTTCTAAATTTTATTTATATTAGTCGTGTTCGAAGTGCCAATAAAGAATACCTCCTAAACCGATTTGATGAGTTCATCAGAAGTTCCACCATATTTTAACTTGTTCCAAGTATTTGAACATCTCTATGTGATCCATGGAGATCGCTTTAACGAAGACCACATTTACTAATGAAGTTGTTAATTCATTCTGATATTTTTCAATAGCATTATTATAGTTTTAATTATCATTATTCTTCGATTACTTGTATATTTTCTGAACAATCCTACTTACTTCTGTTATCGAATTAAATTATATTCAGATTTGATACAGCGAACGTAGACTCGACTGACTACTTCAATGGTATTCACATATAAAACCACCCTGACTAAGAATACTCATACAAACAGTTTTGTTAGTAGTAGTCTCGATGCTACGAACACAGCCTTTATATCTGAATTATCTACTTCAAATTTGCTTTTCTAGATGGCGCAACCTTTGAATTTTTGTAAAAAATTAAATAAAATAAATTCGATATTTTTTTAATTAAGTGGAATTATTTATAATTATTTAT